>JAYEVD010000450.1:0-151598 GCA_036346405.1 Phyllostachys edulis | reverse complement strand
TTCTTCATACGAATCCAAGCGCCATCTCAAGGCCGTGAGCGGAGATCAACCTCGTCGAATCCTCGAACGCTATCAAGCCATCGGTGGTCTGACATTGCAATTTCCTTCAAAGAAGATGATTGTTCCATTCCTTCGACTCACCGTAGGTTCCCTATTGTTGTTGAACCAACCATTAATAATTGTAGGGTTAATCGAGTCTTGGTAGATGGAGGTAGTTCTTTGAATATATTATTTTCGGAGCTTTAGAAGAAATGCAGTCCCCATGTCAAAGGTGAAACCAAAGGAAATATGCTTTTCACGATAGTTCCCTGCTCCACCGCTAAGCCGATAGGACAAGTTTCTTACTAGGTTACGCTCGAAGGCCGGATAACTTCCGAACGGAAAAATTTTGTTTGATGTAGTAAACTTTGAATCCGCATACAACGGAATTCTTGGTCGACCGGCGTTAGCAAAATTCTTGATAGCCACGCATTACGGTTATCAAAGTTTGAAAATGTCGGGGCCTAAAGGAGTCATCACTGTTCGAGGTGATCGTAAAATGGCTTATGCATGTGATCGAAAATCCTTAGAACCGGTCGATGAACTCCCGACCGAGAGGCTAATTCATCCGCCATGCGAGCCAAGCACACAAGACCGAAGATGACACCAAAACCTCCGACCGGATAAAAGAGGTATACCTCGACAAAGGCACTTCTCCTGACAAATAAGTCAGCACAGACCAAGATCTTGGCCCACCGCCGCAAGATTCGGCCTGAGCAAGGCTCGATCCTAAATAGGAAGAGTCGCTCGTCTCCTTCCTCCGAGCAAATCAGACGTATTACGCTGGCGCGTCCGATATGCCCGAGTCCCCGAGGTGATCGAGCACATGCTAGCTCTCCACCGATAAAAAAACCGATCAAGCGAAGCTGCGGCGTTTTGCACCGATCGGAAGGAGGCAATCCAATCGAGATTGACAAGCTCCTCAAAGCCGATTCATTCGTGAAGTCAACCACCCTCGGCTTGCTAATCTCGTAATGGTTAAAAAGAATAATGGGAAATGGCGAATGTGTATTGACTTTACAGATCTTAATAAAGCTTGTCCGAAGGTCGATTTCCTTCCACGCATTGATCGGCTAGTAGATTCTACCTTTGGGTGCGAATTACTAAGTTTTTAGATGCGTGTTCGTGGTACCACCAGATTAGTATGTGTAAAAGGATGAAGAGAAAACTTCCTTCATCACTCCATATGGCACTTATTGTTATGTTAAGATGCCGCTCGGTCTCAAAATTTGCCGTGCAACTTTTCAAAGGTTAATGCAAAAACCTTTAGTCCGCAGAATAGGTCGAATTTAGAAGCTTACGTTGATGATCCGTCAGAAGACCACCAATGCTAGCAATCATATCTCGACTTACAAGAAACTTTCAAAGAACCCGAGAAGGCATAACCTCAAGTCAATCCTAAAAGTGTGTGTTGAGTTTCGCTGAAAATTGATTGGTTTCCTAGTCTCGGCTAGAGGTATCGGGTTTAATCCAAGAAAGATAGCGACCATCAACCGAGATCGACCTCCCACCACCAAGAGGAAGTCCAAAACTAACCTAACAGATGGCGTCTAAGTCGTTTCATAGCAAGGTTAGGAGAAAAGGGTTACCTTTCTTTAAGCTTCTCCTAAACATGGGAGTTTTGAATGGACTAGAGAGGCAAACGATGCCTTTGAAGAACTGAAAAAGTACCTTACAAGTGCCCTGCTTTTAGTCTCTCCGAGATCGGAGAAACACCGCTAATGTATGTGGCAAAGAACTCCACAAACAAGGGCGGTGTATCGCCGTGAAAGAGATAATATTCAACGACCAGTTTATTACGTAAGCGAGGTCTTACATGGACCAAAAGAAAGGTACCCATAGGTACAAAAGTTGCTCTATGGTCTCCTTATGTCTTCAAGGAAACTAAGGCATTACTTTCAGGCCCACAAAGTGGTCGTACCAACAGGATATCCCCTTGGTCATGTCCTTGGAAACAGGAATCATCGGACGAATAGCAAATGAGCGGTTGAGCTAGGGACGTTCGACCTCCATTTCATTTCACTTAACAAATGATAAAATCCCAGCAAGAGCGTAATTCATTGCCGAATGGACAAACCCCGAACCCACCCAAGGGCCCGCTCTATGAGCACCACGAGGAGTGGACAATGTACTTTGACGGTTCTTTGATGTTAAAAGGGTCGAGATCGGTGGATCTCGATATCCCTATCGGCGAACACATCAAGTACGCCATCCTTAAATTTTCTCGCCACAAATAATATGGCGAGAATATGAAGGTTTATCGGCAGACTTCGAGCAAATTGCTCGGGATTCGCAGATTGCTAGTGAAAGGCGATTCTCAACTAGTAGCTTAATCAAATAGGGAAAGAGTATCAATGCTCAAGTACCAAGATGTCATCTTATCAGGCGGAAGTACGAAAACTCGAAAAGCACTTCTTCGGTTTTCAGATCCAACATATTCCTAGAAAGGAAAACTTTCTGGCAGACCAGTTGGCACGGATGGCCTCCACAAGGTCAACCGTCCCGCTCGGAGTTTTTCTCGAGCAACTCGATTCACCCTCGGTAGTCGAGCCTTCCGAGAACGTACATGATTCTTTACAGATCGAACAAACCGATCAAAAGGACATGGATGCTCCATAGGTCGTTGACGGTTGGCGCTGTCACGATCAAGGTAGAGATTGGATGACATCGATCAACAATTATCTTCAGCATGACATAATTTCGGAAGATGATGTAGAGGCTGATCGTATAGCACGAAAAGCCAAATCATACACTCTAATTGAACATACCTTGTACAAACGAGGATCTCATGGAGTGTTGATGAGATGCATATCTCAAACGGATGGCATTAAGTTGCTAACCAAATCCATGAAGGAGTTCATGGAGCACATCATTCCTCTGTAACTCGGTCTTAAAAGCCTTCAAGCAAGGATACTACTGGCCAACTGCCCTTCATGATGCAAAAGAACTTGCGACAAAGTGCGTACAATGTCAGTTTCATAGCAGACTAGTACATCAGTCGCCACAAGCCTTACAAACAATTCCTCTTTCTTGGCCTTTTGCAACCTGGGGACTAGACATTCTAGGACCTTCCCCCAGAGCACCCGGGGGCTTCGAATTCCTTTTCGTCATGATTGACACATTTACAAAATGGATCGAGGCCAAGCCGGTTGTTAAAATAACAACTTAGGCCGCTAAGAGATTCTATTGAAAAATGTGATCACACGATTTGGTGTACCTAGTCGTATAATCACAGATAATGGCGCCCGATTCACTAGCAACAATTTCAAGAATTTCGTGATGAACTTGGTGTAAAGTTCATTTTGCTTCGTTGCTCATCCACGAGCAACGGCGCAAAATGAGCGGCTAATGGTATCATTATGCAAGGATCAAACGCCGAGTATTCGACCGATTAATCAAACAATCGAGAGCTTGGGTTCAAGAACTCCGCTCAGATATGGGTCGCTCAACCACTTACCGGTCGTATGCACCGGTGAAACACCATTCTTTTTGGTTTACTGGTGAAGCCATGCTTCCTCCGTAACTCAAAATTGGTCTCGTCAATTGATCGCTTAACGAAAACGATCGAATGAACGAAGACTCGAAGACGCCAATTTCTTGAAGAACGATTTAAACCAAGCCCTTATACGATCAAGTAGCCTACCAACAAGCCATGCGAAGGTACCATAGTCGTAGGTGCAACCTCGCAGCCTTTGTCAGAGGTGATCCGTTCTCGTAAAAATTGAGCCGTGCAAATCGCAATAAACTTTCCCCAAATGGGAAGGTCCTTACACCGTGGTCGGTTACCCACCAGGTTCCGCACTGATCGGCTATGTCGATGGGCAAATTTTGTCAAGTTCTTGGAACATTGATCAATTATGTAAGTTCTATGTTTAATTATTGCTTTCATTTCTTTCAATTTCAATAAATTCATTTACTTTCTACAAATAATAATAAGTAACATTGCTATATATATATATATATATATATATATATATATATATATATATATATATATACCTATAGTCGGTCGATATGGTTGTCAATTTAAACCGTTAGAGAAGACAATTTTTTCTCTCTAATATCCTTTCTAAAGGATCTCTATTACTCTCAGCAACGATTTCTAAGTCAGACGTCAGATTTGTCCTAGACGTGAGCATTTTACCACGCACGACAACATTCTTTTCTTCAAGAAATATATGAGTAATCGGAGCATTGTACAAATAACTTTCCATAATGAACGATATGCTTAAAGATTTTGGAGGTTATATTTCACTATTTCAAGATTCTTACTCGCTCATATCCTGCCATCGGCTCGGACACTGAAAGCCTCCTAGTCGAAGTCTCTCCTTTTCAAGACGTGGTCCCGCCTCATCGGAAGGAGCTTCCTAGCGACGGTCATTTTCTTACGATCCTCGCTACGGTCGGATAGAGAGTCTGAACACGCTTTGCGAAATATGATATATGAATTGGATCTAAAGCATTCCTTCCACTGACTTTAGGATAATAGATATGAACAAAGTTCACTTATAATATTTGTCGATTCATTTTTGCATTTCTCTTTATGTCGCAATACAAGGTCTTTTATCCAACCATATATAACTTTTTGCTTGGTATTTCGATCATGGCAAACAAGGATCTCTAACTAAGCGAAGTCATAAGTCGTTTCACCACAATGATTTTCTAATGTTGGTACGATCGCTTTTGACTTCATATCGGACATACCTTCAAAATTATGGTTTCAACTTTTTATTCTCTTTCTTGGCTACCGCTTGCATAGTAATGTTCTTCTACTATGAAGCGATTGGGAACTAGGAGGTATGTGAGAATTTATAAAATAGTCAAACAGATAAAACAAAGGCATTGTTAACTCCACATAAAAGGTAAGTCTTACACATATTCAATATTTTTACACCCTTTTTGCGTGAATCTACTCTAGAAATATTCCTGCACTAATTATCGATTGATGGAGATCCGATTTCCATTTCTCTACTCCTTTATCTCCAAGTGGCTTGAGTTCTTCCATGAACTTGGTTGCCTCCTCAGAGGGCGCTTGAAGTCATCTTCGATACCTTGGAAATCAATAGAGGGTTTGAAGTTTCAGCTTTTGCCAAAGCAAAACTAACTCCACTAGCAACGCCTGCTTTCATGGCTCCGCATAGTTCTTCCGAGTAGTCTTGAGGGTTGTTAAGATCCTCTAGAAGTTGACCAAAATAGTTCATTTTCTCATCTTTGGATCTCTTAAGGTAGGCGAGCTTGATCCCCGATCTCATATCAAAAATCATCTTGTTCAAAAATATAGTCTTTTCATCTAGACTTTGAATGAGAGTCGCCTCCTTGTCTTGCTCAAATTTCGAGTTTTCTCTACTCTGACCAAAATTTGTTTTTGCTCTGCAAGAGCAAAATGGGTGATAAACAAAAAATAATTGGCGGAAAATAATAAGTCAAGTCTACGACCTATTACCTTCAATTCTTTTGTTAAGATTTTCCTTGTCGATCGTAGCCTCGGCGATCGAATCGTCCTTAGCTTTGATTTCTTCTTCAAGCGAGGCAATCTTGCCTCTCTCACCAAGATCTCTTCTTTTATTTTCTCCAAATCTATCAAATACGATAAGGAGAATAATTAACAAAGGACTAAGCATTGAGAAAGAAAAGGCTAAGGGAAAATTCTTACTTTCTAATTCGGAGTGTTTTTGCTCCAAATCTTTAATCCACTGGTCGATCCTCCGACCACAAAGAAAGTTCTCGACCATATGTCGCTCAAATAGCATTTTCCTCTTTAATCCTCGCCTAAAAGACTTTTAGAGAGATTATGAACCGGTCAGAGAAACTTACCCGGATTGCCAAATCATTGTATCCACCAAAATGGAGTCGGTGCATTTTGATTTGATGGTCCGATATCTTTCCCCACGCCTCGTCAAGCTCCTTATCCTCAATGAATCGGGGCTAAAAGGAACTTGTCGTTGAGGAGAGTTACCAACAATGGTCGGAACTCGTTGAGGGCCTTTAGGGCATCTACCTCCGCAGAAGGAGTTAGGACCACCAATGGATCCAACTCAATGCTGGCCTTGACGCCGCCGGGGCTTTTTCCGACCACCTTTTCTCAGAACTTTTCCTCGGAAGTGGTCTCGCTCATGGACCTCTTCAGTATTGGGTCCTCGTAGGAACCAGGCTGAAACAACCGAACTCCAGAGGACCTATACCAAGCAAATAAGGAAGTTAAAAAGAGAAGGAGAGATGCATCAAATCAAAGAAATTATTAAAAGTATGTTCTTATACGACCACTTTCATTTGGGCGCATCTAGTTAATTTCCGGATTTAACTTTGAAACGCAGCAGAGTAAAAAAAATGCACTGCCTCCTTCCTTTTCTTTTTCGACCTGCCGGTTCTAAACCGCAGATTGGCCAAGTCTGTTGTATTATCCAACGTAATATCGATGCGATGTTTTCGATCATCTCGTGAAAAGCAACGCCCTTGATGACCTGGTCGGACGGAGTAGTTTGACTCGCTTCCATATCGCTTGTTCCAAAGAATAATCGTTCGTCGTTAACCACTGCCGGGGTTGGCAACCTCCATGGTCGCGGTCGGTGGCCTTCACCTTTCTCCACCTAAACCAACAAATGAATTTGGTTAAGGATGAAATCTTTATCTAAACTATATGTATATCTCTTTTGAAATGTTCTCGCATTACCTGAAATCCATCTTCTTCCAAAGGCATCTGGCACGAGTTGGTTGGAACAACGATGGATGTTTATCCTCACCAAAGGTGTTCAATTCGCAACCCGACCAGCTACAAAAACAGAGCATGATCAAAAACCCGACGGAGAATATATATATATGTGCATGATAAAAGATTTGTTGCCTTAAGCCTTGTTATTCTCTCTTCAACAGAGACTATGGCCAAGATCTCAGAAATCCAAATTTTTTCTCCAGCTCTCTCACAGATCACCGATCCTTTCTCTAACTTCCTGAGGAAAGAACTTCAAAAGAAGAGAGAAAATAAGACAAGAACATGCTTTAAGGTAATACATTAATCCAATGAAAATACTAGTTGGAGTTATCTCAAAGACTTACCACCTCCTGAGATAGCTTCATCACGACCAATGGACCAGATCGTGGAGTGAGTCCAAGCTTTAATGGGCTTATTTGACGCTTGGTGAAATCCTCACCACATGCCAAGAGGTCAAGCCCTTGACTCAGAGGTCGAGATGGCATCCACCCATCGCCCGACCACTCTGTCTTCTCCACTGGTCTTTCTCCATTTGGGATTTTCCGTTGCTCTCATTCCGCTAAATAGAGGTTGTCCCTCGTAGAATCATATAGAACCAGCTTTTCTTCCATGACGACCACGAGGATTTTGAATACATATGAATGTACTCATCGGCCTTTCCGTCGTGAAGACGCAATGTACATTCCCCGAGTCTCCGTGAGATCTCCCCATCACCATTCGATAAAAATACCAAGAGCCTCAAACTTGAGGCAATCCTGTATGCTTCACACAAATATGTGAAGATACCGATGTTGGCGATGGAGTTTGGGGCTAAATTCACTAATTCCACTCCATAGAATTCAAGAACACGGAGAAGGAATTTGTGTACCAGCAATCTCAAATTTCACATTCGATGTAGGCGAGGAAAACGAAATTTCCTCATCTTCGCGACTTGGGAAATGCTTCCAAAAGTCGATCTCCATCTCGATCAAATTCTTGTCCTAAGCATTCCGATCTTCTCCAAAGCTTCAAGCTTTTTCTTGCTCAACTCCGACGGCAACCACTTTGTGATTTGCTCCGACATGATAAAAATCATTGAGGATGAGCAGAACCCACAGGAGATTTTTGTGGTTGGAAGAACAAGAAAAGGAAGGACGAAGATTTTTGTCTGGATGAAAGAGATCAGAAAAGGGGATCTGGAAGCATAAGGAATCCAAAAAGTCTAGCGATGGGGATTTTATAGCCTCGGGTCTTTCGAATTACGATCGGAGTTTATCCATAAAGTCCGAACGGCAAAAAGCTTTTTTGCCCAACGACAGAGAAATTCTTCTTTCCCAAGGCAAGTTCTCAACTTTAAAATCAACACAAAATCGCCTCGATGTCACGACATTAATTGGTGGTCCGCCCGATATGAATTCATCTGGGAAGGCGCTCACACGACTGCTCATTTAAAGTTCGGGGCTAGCCGACGAGGATTAAAACCTCTATGTATTAATTTAAATACATAGAAAGACCATACGTCTCCATGGTCGTAACCCATAAAACTAGCGACCCCACTGGTCGTAAGCATTTCAGAGGTTACACGATGGGTATCCTGGTCGGACTAGGTTCCGACGAGGTGGCTGCTCAGAAATATTATGAACAGGTACTAATAACCGTATGATGAATGGAACACGTGCAAAACATCCCATAACTTACAATGACATACAAGACTCTGACGATAAATCACCTTGTGGTTAAATGTCTCACAAATACTTAACCGCAAGGCACTTAGCACATTGTTAACTACCTTGAACCTCCAACCGCTTGTAACGCTTTCATCGAGACGCCTTCTCCAGGTAATCGCCGTCCCTTCGGAGTTATTTAAAGGTGAAGCGCAGAAGACAACAAAGCAGACAAAGAAAACAATGTAAGGCAACATGTGGTCGAAGCAGAGTATTCAAGACATTCAAGTAATTGGAGATAGTCCCTAGTCAAGTCTTGTAAACCCAGTTCATATAAATAAAGAGCAGCCCCCATTCTCTTCGAAGATAATCTACGTCATTTTCCTCCTTTTATTTTCATAAGATCGGCGATTTGATCGTCGACACCTTCCTCGTGATCGAGGTGAGATACTGGAGCATAAGCATCCTTTAATTTGAGTAGTTTCAGGCGTTTACGCCGAAATCGCTATTTTCAGCGCCCACGACATCACCGCCGGTTACGCCTCGAAGCGGCGTTAGGGCCGAGCCACGACTATTATAGCAATGCGATGTCACCTCTAAGCCCAGTTTGAGCTTCAAATCCTACTATTTTTAATCATTTAGTTAATAAACTAACGAGTCTATGACATGTGGGACCGCATAGATTTTATAAATAAAATCATGAAATAAAAAATGAGTCACTGACAAATAGAGCCCACATGTAAGTTCATAAAATCCGGAAAAATGTAAAATGAAAAAAGCGTAATTAAGCCTAAGAAAATACGCTTTCGAAAGTCATCACCCTTTTATTTATTTTCGTGGTTTTCAATACGAACTGTGTGATGGACCGGTCGATGTACACCGAGAACCGTGTGAGTGAAGAGTACATTAATGGCGGTCTGCTTACAAGAGCCGCCGAGGAGGATATGTTGAATAAGGGGCGGAATATATGTATTGCCCATGCATTGATCGCGAGAATCAAGATGTTTAACAACCGAGCGCAGATCGAAGCACACTTGATTCAAGGGTTTGAAAAAGGGTTATACATGTTGGACCGGTCACGTGAAGAGCATATTATACAGAAGTCAACGATATGCATATTATACAGAAGTCAACGATATGTCAAATGATGTCGATTGTGGTTCCGATTCTGGATAGGTCGCACGATGACAATCTAGATCGAGATGCTTCATGATGCGTAAGAGAACTGTGATGAGAGGGAGTATGTTCAATTCCGGGCGTGATGGAGGACTCAGAGAAACCTTTGTTCCCTGCCGCAAGTCGAATACACAAGGTTGTCATCCGTGCTTAAACTATTGAAATTGAAGGCAAGCAACGGTTGGTCCGACAAGAGTTTCACGAGTCATAGGTCTCTTAGCGGACATGCTTCGGAGGGAAACGAGTTACCCAAAACCACCTACAAAGCCAAGAAGGTTCTTTGTCCATTGGGAATAGAAGTAGAAAGAATACATGCATGTCCGAACGATCAGATCCTCTACCGTAACGAGTATACAAACATGCATGTATGTCCGGTGCAACGATCCCGATACAAGCGTAAGAAGCAATCGATGACGACGAGGAATCGAGGTGAAGAAAGGACCTCCTGCTAAGGTGGCGTGGTATCTTCCTGTAATTCTCCATTTGAAGCGGTTTTTTGCGAACCCAAAAAATGCAAAACTGTTGTATTGGCACTTAGAGGAGCGTAAGAATGACGGAAAGTTAAGACACCCTACTGATTCCGTCCAGTGGAGAAACATCGATAGGAGGTTTGCAGACTTCGGTGCGGAACCGAGGAATATAAGGTTTGGATTGAGTACAGATGGAATGAATCCTTTCGGTAACATGAGCAATGACATAGCACTTGGCCCGTGACGCTCAGATCTACAACCTTCCTCCTTGGTTGTGTATGAAGCTAAGTATATTTTGTTATCGATATTTATCCAAGGGCCAAGCAACCCGGGAATGATATTGATGTGTACCTAGTACTATTGATGGAAGATCTAAAAATACCGTGGATTGAAGGGGCATGTATGGGATGCGCATAAACGAGAGAACTTCACTTTACGCTCCTTGTTGTTCGCACCATAAATGATCATCATGCCCTTGCTAACTGGCTTCAGCCGAGTACAAAAGGGCCAAAGTATGTACTCACCGCTTAGATGATACCGAGAGTGTGTGTCAATCACTCAAGCAAAACCGCGTACATGCGTCATCGTGAGGTTCCTTCGAGGGCTCACCCATACCGCAGATGAAGAAACAATTCGACGGAGAGAAGGCGGACAGCCTCGACTCCAAGGCATTTAAGCGGAAAAAGAGGTCTATGATATGGTTAAGGATTTAGATGTTGTGCTTGGAAAGGATGTAAATCGAGGACAAGTAAAAAGAACATGTAGAAGAAGAGATCAATATTCTAGGACTTACCTTATTGGGAGCACCTAGAAGTTCGCTCTTGATCGACGCCATGCACGAGAGAAGAATGTATGTGATGACTTGATTGGTCTCTTCTCAACATTCGTGACAAAACAAAGGATGGTGTCAACGCACGGCTTGACTTGGTTGATATGGACATCGACCGAGTTAGCACCAACAAGGACCGATAAAGCGACTAACGTACCTTCCCCGCTTGTTACACTCTGCTCAAGGCCGAGAGAACCGAATCGCGGGGTGCTTGCATGGTGTGAAAGTTCCGTCCTAAGCATACTCGCCAACATGAAGAAACTTGTTTCGATAAAAGATTTGAAGTTAATTGGCATGAAGTCTCATGATTGTCATGTGTTGATGACACAAATGCTCCTTGTTACAATTAGAAGTATTTTGCCGATCAAGGTCCGAGAGACAATCATGAGGTCGTGTTATTTTTTAACACAATTGCTCGTAAGGTCATCGATCCCGAAGGACTAGATGCTCGCAGACGAGGTGGTGACGACTCTATGTGAACTTGAGATGTATTTCCTCCGCTTTTTCGATATCATGGTCCATCTCATTGTTCATATTGTGAGGAGATAAAGATGTGCAGTCCCGTGTTCCTCGTAGCATGTACCCGCTCGAGAGGTTCATGGAATTCTCAAGTCATATGTACGGAATCGATCTCGCCGAGGGCAAGATCGTCGAAGGTTATGCAACCGAAGAGGTCATTGAGTTCTGCCTCGATTACATGGCTCAGTCGAACCGATAGGTGTGCCTCGATCTCGCCATGAGGGAGGCTCGAGGGTATCGGGACCATCGGAAGGAAAGCAATCACTCCAAATATGGATGCGTATGCTCAAGCCCATTTCACGGTCTTGCAACACATGACCGAAGTGTCCTCAGATATCGACCAAAGACAAGGACGTGCTTGACAATGTAATCCCGGTGCGGCGGATGTTTGGATCACGAGACAACACAATGCATACTTCAACCAATGGTTGAAGGAGCGACTTGCTAGGAGCTCGTCAAGTGATATGTTGACATGGTTGGCAAAAGGGCCAATATTTACAGTGACATGGCGAGGATCGACATAAATGGGTACACATTCTATACGCAGCTCGTGGATATAAAAAGCACTAACAAGAACAAAGGGTGTCCGTGATATATGCATTCAAGACCGATGGGCCGAGGAGCTCCTACTATGGGCAAATAGAGGAGATATGGGAGCTCGACTACGTGCTTTTCAAGATCCCCTATTTCGGTGCCGTTGGGTCCATCTCCCAGTGAAGGTCGACAAGTGCAGGCGTCACTACCGTGGACCTCGAACGTGTTTGGATACAAAGACGAACCATTCAGATCAAGCAACCAAGTTGTTCAAGTCTTCTATGTTACCGAATCCAAAATAAGAAGCGCCACATAATTCTTCATGGAAAAAGAAGGATTGTCGGAGTTGAGAATGTAGTGGGCGAGGAAGAATACAATCAATTTGACGAGTTGCCTCCTTTCGGAAGCGGCATAAGGGTCGAGGAAGAAGAACGTGATTTAAACTAGCTACATACTGCGTCGATCATCATGAAGGGCTAATTTTTAAAGATTAATTGAACAATGTGTGTATATGTATGTACGCTCGATGAATGGTTAATTTTAGTTCATTTGAGTTAATTAATTGATTTGTACCGTGAAATGGATGTGATTGTTTCTCAAATGAATGTGAATTGGATGTATATACATGTACTTGTTGTCTTTTTCTCGCTTGTTTCAGAGGGCATGGCTAGCATTTCCGAGGCTAGCCAATAAAATGATCTAGATATTAATCAATACAAAATAATATCACGCACGGTTTGAACTACAAACCGCTTTCACATGTATATCACAAATGGTTGTTTATTAAAACCGCTCAGGATACATGTATATCATGCACGGTTGTTTATTAACACCGCATCATATATCATCATATCACGAGCGGTTCTAAGTGAGAACTGCTCAGGATATATCACATATCACGAGCGGTTCTAAGTTATAATCGTCAGTGATAGTGTGATCATGAGCAGTTCTAATTTAGAACCGTCTGTGATGTCCATCCCTATTTATATTCGGACTCTAGCTAGGGTTTGCCGCACCCGCCACTCTCAAACGCTTAAGTTTCTCAACTCCTCACTCCCTCCTCCCGAGCCTGTCGCTGCTGTCTCCTCGACGCCTCCTCGAGTCTTAATGACTCCTCCCGATCCCGTCGACGCCGCCTCCTCCTCCTGGCCTCTAATCCCCCAATCCGAGAGCCTCCTCCTCTGACCCGTGGCCCCCCGAGCCCACCGCCTCCTGCCCGAGCCCCCGCCTCCTCCTCCCTCGAGCAGTAGCGCCTCCCTTCGACGCCGCCGCTTTGCTCAGATCGCTCCCCTGTCGTCCTTCTCCTCGACGCCTAAAGGTAACCAATGCCGAGTTGTTGACCCCCACGCCTTTCCCTAACTATTTCTATCAATAATCTGTCATGGTCCTTCAAGATAATTGTACTTGTTTTAGGAATTTGTATTTGTTCTAGTCAGTTATTCATATGATATTTGTTTTGATACTGCTACTGGAATATATTGCAATGTGGTGGGGTGGGCTTGAGATGAATGCTCTGTGATGATAATAGTCTTGTACTGAAATTGTTTTGATAATCGGGTTTGTACTTGAGCTCTAATTGGAATGCTTACTCTACATCTGATAACAATATCAAAATGTTAAATCTTAGCTTTATGTTGATTTCATTTGTCCACATGATGTTCTATTTCTTGTGAAGATGTCTTCCGCTCATTCTGAGTCATCGCCGCCTCATGTGTCTGATGATGCACCATCCTCTGGAACAATATCCAACCGCGGTAGAAGAAGAGGAATATCGAAAAGGCCCATCGCCGATTTACCATCACGGAGGTCGATCACCGGGACCCTATCAATCTCGCCGAAGCGGCGTCGCATTCCGGAGAACGGTCGAAATAGTTGCGAGGAACGGGTCAAGATCACCTACGATTCGTGGAAGGTGGTGCCCGACCATCGAAAACTCTCTGTCTTGGCGGATATTCTCGCATCGCTCGAGATCCCTAGAGAACATCCGACTCGTCGCGATGACACGCTGTTACTGCGCGCAAAGCGTGGAAGAACTTCAAGAGCACGCTTGTCAAGAACTACGTGGAGAAGGATCTGCCGCCTTCCACAAGTATCTATTCTTGGAAGAGTCTGGCCGAAGTTTGTGGCGAAGAAGACGACAGATGAATTTAAGAGTGAAAGTGCGGCGCACGCCCTCCAGTAAAAACAAGCACCCCACGCACTTCGCACCACTGGGTATGCGAGTAAAGCCCCGATATGGAGGATCAGAACAACAGCAAGCCGTTTGAATCTCTCCTGCTATTTCCCGAGATCACCGATGTGCGCCCCGACAAAGGTTATTTGCGAGGTTATGTATTGGGCCTCACGGGAAAGCGTATTTTCCAAACCCCAAGACTGTGAAGTGTCCCAAATACCGTGAGATATCGAACTACCTAGTTTGTAATTACTCCATAACTTCATAGGAAGTGAAATGACATGTCGGGCTATTGCAGATAACGCTGAGTGCACAATCTTCCCAAGGCTCATTCCAGCGGATATGGAGAAAGATATATTCTCTCGCGGCCCTAGGAAACAGTGAGCATCCGGGTCGCACGAGAGGCGCTGGTGTTTTTGTTACATGGGAACAATGGTTCCAAGCGGACTCCGGATCGTACCAGAGTAGGAAGAGAGCCAAAGCCGAGCGCGATGCAAAGCTACGAGAGGATCTTCGTGCATCCCTGAGATGAGCTCACCAAAAAATCGACAGAGATCACCAAAAAATCGACAGAGGTCACTCAATCCTTTAGATTGGAGATTCGTGCATCCGAGCAAAAGCAGATAGAGACCTTTGAGGAAAGGATTAGGGATTGCAACTCCCAAGTCGGTTGGAAGCCCACGCCTCTTTATCAGATCGCTAGCCACCCAAACATCCGAGTAGTCAAGGTCCAACCCTAACCCTACCACAATAGGTGATGACAGATTTTCGTCGATGACATCCGGTAATAATTATTATCTCCGAATGCTCAATCCATTGATAGGCCCGCTGGAGTAGCTAATTTTGTATCGTTATGTACGTGGTGGCTACGGCGCAAGCTCCAAGTGAGATATGTCTCTGTTGCCCTAGATGTCGCTTGGGGCTGTGTATCCATCCGTTTCGGAGCTTTGGTGCACGTGCAAATCTAGCACCGGTTTCGCAAAAGTGAATGTGGGCGGTGTTTGTGCCAATTTCGAGGCCGTCCCACCAAAATTCCCCAAACGATGAGGTCATGACTCTAGGGCAAGCCGTTAGAACATTCATCCAAAGGGCCCAAGGAGGACATCCGCTGGAGCTACCCGCTTGTGTCAACTTCACGAGAATGTCCTGCAACGGCATCAAGTCCACGGACTCGATCAGACCGGCTACCAGACTGCACGGCAAGGGCCCGCCAGATCACATGCATCTACACCTCATGCTCACCGACTCTTGTGAAGTCGACCTATACAAAGCGAGGCAAGAAGGGCAAGGGCAAGGGCAAATCAAGACGATCGAGTCCTCTCCCGATATCCCTTCTTGCCGCTGGTAGGAAATTCAAGCTAGGCGAGCCGTTGCTTGAGAAGTTAGACAACCCTACCTTAGGACCGATTGCATCAATTGTATACATGGTACATGGAATAGTCCAACAAGCTTGCTGATCAACGACGCCGGTTTCACCGCCAAGTTCAAGGAGGATCATTTTAACCACGTGTATCAAGACGCCGTCTTCACGGTGACCTTCGACGACTTGTTCTGTCTCTTCAACCTCGACGATCTCAACGCCTCACTCATACGATCTCGACATCGTAAGTGTGTACAATCATGGTCAATGTTCGTAATATCGATAAATGTTATATATAACTCCTAGCTTTTGTATAATAGATACATGATCTGTGAAGCCAAAGAAGGAAATCACCGTAGGTTTCCTCGACCCACACATTGTCTCCGAAAGAAGCATCACGGCGAATGCAACATTAAATAAAGAATTACGTTATAGATTTTTTCATGGCTCGCCGCAACAAGGAATTCATACTTTTGCCCTACAACCGTAAGTAAGTAGTGTTGCACTCACCGGCTATACTTGTTGATTTGTACTTTATAAGCAACACAAACTTAGGTTTAATGACCATGCCGACATACCGTGTAGGTACCATCGATTCTAATTGTAATTATACCAAAATGGAAATATGTAATATACCTAGATTCCCTACAGAGGGCCACTCACAACTTCACAACTATCCGGAATTTAATCATCGTAAACACATTTCCTCTATAGAAACTCTATTGTAGTCTTTCCTTCCTTTGCAATGGCTAAGGCTAACTTCTTGGAGTCACGAGGGTGTTCGATGTGTTACATGCTAGAGGATGGAATATCAAGGAAGGACGCCACATGATCAAAAATTCCTGCACTTGCTAGCTAGTACACATTAATCCTATATAACACTTCGTAGCAACGCCTCTCGAACTAACCAATTCTATTTTTAGTGCCACCAAAGAAATGGCACGTCATAACGTCTGTGGATACTATGTTTGCCACAACATGCAACTACTCATCGGTTCGCGATCACCAATGATCCTCGTGTTTGTCAATCTTTCAACAATTATTTCATATATACTTACCAATTTATATAAGTCTTAATTTAACCTTCCTATCGACAAAGTTATGCGACCATCGCTTGAATGCGTTGGAACAGAGCGAGCTCATAAAATTCGATCACACCTTGCATCATTCCCTAATGCATGTGTCATAAATCCAGATGGGAGTTTCCACAGGTAGATTGAACTTGATTGGGATAGATTGAACATAATGGTACATGTGTGTAAATTAATGTACATTAATGGTTAAAGTTAATTGATTTGTGAATTGATGTGCTTGTTTCAAATGAATGCAATTTTGATGTGCTTCAAATGAATGCTAATTGATGTGCTTGTTTCAGAGGGCATGGCTAGCATTTCCGAGGCTAGCCAATAAATAGAAATAGATTTAGCAATGCAAAGATTACCACAGACGGTTTGTAGATGAAACCGTCAGGATAGTCGATTACCACTGCATTTATGCATAGATGAAACCGCTCTATGATAGTGAATCACGCAGCGGTTTCATCTACGCACTATCTGTGGTAGTCGATTATCACGATTTGTTGCATCTACAAACCGTCTGTGATGACCTAATGCATTATCGACCCATAAACTCGCATTTTACCACTAACCGCCTGCGTGATGGCGTTTTGAACCGTCTGTGAAGGCCTTTTCTGTAGTAGTGACCGTTGATTGATTCAATCCAACGCTCTATTTTTTATTCACCAATTTCAGGTATATGCTTCCAACCAAACAACTCATCTTCAGGTTTATCTAGTTAGGCAAAAATCATCTACTTTCCAGACTACCTACAGACACCATTTTTTTCCAGACAAGGAAAGGGCACCAACCAAACAAGCCCTAATTCTAGATTTCAAGTTCAAAATGATTCAAGTCGATGCATGGAAGCTGGCTTGATCCAATGTCGTGTGAGGCACTCTATTCTACTTATTCGTTAATAGCATTAGCTAGCTATCAAATGGGGACATGCCGATATTTGGTGGAGTCGTGGGTGCTCACGGTTACACCACGCACGAGTGAGCGCGGGCCCTTATTGAGTCAATCCTTGGTGGAAAGGGCTTCCACCAGTCATGACCACGTCAACCTTAAAAACAGCCGTCCGATCGCCTCTGGCCCCACATGCGCTGTCTCGACCAGGCGCTGGCTCGGCTCAAGGTGGGGTGCGTGGTAGTGGGCCCTGCGTGCTCGAAAGGCCCGTCACGGCCTCTAGGCTCTAGTTGCTTCGCGTGCCGTCCCGCTCCAGTGGGCCCCGCCTTAGACCAGGCCGTGCGTGCGTGCCCGCGCGAGGCGCGCGGGTGAACTTCTAGTAGCTATTATTTGTGCATATATAAGCTAAACTGATGCACGGTACTCTTGGTAGCACATGGCCATTGCATCTTCATTGTATAGTTGTTATGTTCTTACTCGTATTTTCCCCCTTTTCGACTCTTTCTAACTTGAGCGGGTCATCTGCATGGGACGATATAAGTACGGATTATGCGAATGGGTCTAGTGGCTTGTATTCAGGCCCTCTTTGTTTAGGCTTAGGGTTTTTGCTTATAGCTTAAAGCCAGTTTTTTTAGCTTAAGTAGCTTATAAGTCCCTAGCTTTTAAGCCAACTGAGGGTGTTTGGCAATATGACTTTTTATGGACTGGTTGCCTTTTTTTTGTTCGAAATGTCTAAAATATCCTTGATCATGTCCTGATAATACCAAACATATTTTTGCAACCAACAGTACCAAATTATGATATCAAAGTTTGAGGACGTCGATTCAGAGACCAAATTCACACATCACAGTTCATTTATATGAATGTTTTTTTTTGTACTTTGTTGAATCAAATTTGAAAATTGTGCAGATATTATCCATATTGACTTCAAAAATTCTTCTTCTGTGATAATACTTGGCATGATGACAAGAATAAATCCCAAAGAAGAATACTCAAGTAGCATATTTCCATGCATGTTCAAAGACATGTTTCTATTAGTTGCAAAATCTGCTAACATGGTTTCAGCACAGGGAGCATAACATGCATCTGATCGAGAAGAGAAGAGAAACAGCTAGAAAATCAACCTTACAAATTAGTGACAAATTGATACAAGATTATTCCATTCAAACATAATTCAATTCATACAAATGAGTGACAAACGGATACAAATTCATACAGGTGTTCATGCTGGGGACACCAGCTTTACAATGACCAGAGCAAAACGACAAGTCGCAATGACAATTCTAACCTGCATGACGCCAGAGATGCATAACAAAAACCAAACCAACTTAAACACGTAACTACAAAAGCTACAACCTAACCAATTCCCACACCTAACAGACCTTCAGATTGAAGCTGCCAAGCCTCCCCGCAATTGTGTGACCAAACTCTCCATGCCTTGCTTGTGTTTTTGTTGCACCAGCAGCTTCAACTATTGCAAGAAGGATAAAGCTTTGTAAGCAACCTGCAAAGGCGAAGACACAATATGATTTTTGAACACGAAGTCGTTTCTTGTCAGTCATAAGGCCCAGCTGAAGGTAGCTAAGATGTAAGCTTAAGAGTGCATCTTATGCCCATAGCAAAACACAATTCGGGCAATGAACTTGTGTGATAGGGCAAAGCTGAGTGCAATAACAAAAGGAGAAACATGGCAACACGGAAAAAAAACATCCTCCCGAAGTTTACATACAAAAATCCCGCTACACCTTGCATCGAATCTTCCAAAGGAGCATTGCTCGACCATGCTTGCATCTTGCTCAAAATCAAAGTATAGCATTGTGGCAAAATTAACGCTAGTATATATTGATGTAATGCGCCAAATGAGCATTGCTACGCCACCGATTATATGCTCCATAGATTTTGAGTATCATAGTAGGTATGGTGTTAATAGATTTTGAGTATCATAGGTATGGTGTTAACACAAATCTTAAGTTTGTTCATGAAATTCTCTAATAGTGTTACTTAAGGTTTGGTGCTTTTCCACATAGGAACATATTTTCCTATGCTAAACTTGCTTAATCGCACCACTAATTTTCTCGTAATGAGAAACAAGCTCATAGAGGTCCATGTAATTATGTGTGCCCTGTTAGTTTTACATTCTACTTACATTTTTGTTCGCTTGAAAATGAGTTGAAATTCATCAGCTTCTGCTTGACATCATGATGCCCTCGTAAGCATTGTTCTTCCTACCCTACCAATAGTTTGCTCAATGTAGGTTGAATTCATGAGAATGCAGGCAACCTAAAGTGATTGTTCTAGCTTTACTATTGTAATCACTTAATTTGTGTTTGGATGAAATTATGAGGTTTTGAGTTGTTCCAAATTTGAAGCTAACCTATCAGCTATCCTCGCCAAAAAAATTAATGTTAATAAACAAACGAAAAAAACACACTATCAGCTAAGTGCCCTTTCGGAGATGTCCAATTTATGCCAAGCACTAACAATGGGATTATTCTTGGTGGTGCAAGCTGCTATTGTTTGGAAGTTTGCTTTGTGTTGTGAGGGCAAAATTAATCTGAACTTTTCAATTTCACACTTTCAACTTGCAAATGCAGGAAAATAGTGCTAGGGGAGGAGACAGAAACTCACTGGGGGAGGCGGCGTCGGACGAGGAAGGGCCGGCGTCGGGGTCGTCGGGAGGAGGCGGTGGGCCAGGGGAGGCGGCGTCGGACGAGGAAGGGCCAGCGTCGGGTCGTCAGGAGAGGCGGCGTTTTCCTCATGGGGGTGATGAACCCTAAGGTTCTATTTGTTGGCCTGATCTTTCGATGAGAACGATAAGTCCGGTGAGGCGTCGCTCAACCCTCACGATCCTCTCTACGAACACGCAAGGCTCGAAACCACGCAATCGCCGAATCGATTGACTAGTCGTTATCAATCGTGCACGAATACCCGCTGACTGACCACGAAGGTCGATTCTCGCATACACCAAGAAGCACGCAAGAACAAGGTAAAGCAATCTGAAATTGCAAATAAAGATTGAAATATTGAATTTGGGATTCTGATAGCGGTATTAAGGTTGGTCTAGTCGACACAAGCCAATACATGAAGTTGCAGCAATGCTAACTTTTAACTCAACAAAATCCAAGGAAAACTAAAGGGGTGCGGCCTCCTTAAATAGGGAACGAGGAGCCACAAAACTAACGAACTAACGAGGTGGTACTAACGGTCGCGGATTACTGTTCACGTGGACAGTAACCGCGCCCCTGGGTGGGCCGCTGACAGATGGGCCAAGTTCAGTATGATTACAAAGCCCAGTTTGGCCCAAACAAGTGATATGACGTCTTCTTTTGATGATTGCGATCAGTTCAGAAGGAGTTTGAAGGTGAGGCCAGATCCGTTGGAAAGAGGACGAAATCATCATTCCATCAAGTACTCGTGGACCTCCAACGGACGCCGTATGTAAAAGTTATGGGCGTTTGAAGTCAAGTCTTTGTCGGTGATTCCGAGGCCGAACTAGATTCCAAAACGGGTCCCGCCGAATCGCTCGCTTGTCTTGGACCAAAAGTGACATGGTGTTGCACATATATATATTTCATCATTAGGTAGCATCATATAGTTCATATAATATAAAGACACAACTAAAAACAAGCTCACCTGATAATTTAAGTGAAGCGTACGAGCTCTTGTACTTGGAACAATAAATATAGCAAATATGGTTGTATCTATAGGGGTCATGTCCTCATCATCCTCCCTTTCTTGAAAACAAAGCCGTCCTCGACTTTTGATAAGCTGAAAATAGGGTAACAAAGAAGCCAAGGTGTATGCATGGTATATGTATATGTCATCTGTTTTAACGGTTCTTCGTTGTTGCACAATTAATGTTAGAAGACAGCAGTGATCATAAAAGATCATTGTATTATTAATCCAAGAGTAATCATATATGTGAATGATCAAAACAAAATTTCGCACATAACAATTATTGCAACTAGTTTTGCAAATGTAAGTGAAGCATTTATGCAATTCAAATCTCTGAAATTGTAAACTTGCAGTGGTAGCACATATGGGCAAATATACAACTTTTGGAATAAACAACATTCATCCATATAATCGATTTCAAGCGAGCAACAAAGAAATTCATCTAGCAAGGGTGCAAAGATTTGTAGGTTCTTCCATAATTCAACATTGTTATTCAGACTGTCCATACTAGATGGTGCAATATAAGGTGAACACATAGGCATTGGATGAGCACTAAATGTTATTTTCCTCTCAGATTGAACAAGGTTCAGCACACAAGAATTGTTATCCAAAACAACAAGTTTCAATTCATCCATGTGAGCACAAGTTATGCATATTCGATAAACCAGAAATTGGTTGTCTATACCATAATCTCCAATTAATTTAAAATAGTAGGTGGAGGTGCTAGAAAAAGAATTTAGATATGAAAGTTCAAAAACTTTCTCCCTAGCACATTCTAAACTAATGGGCTCATTAAGCATGATATAGCACAAAGTATCAGCAGGGGATATTCTATCAAGTACTTCCTTATGTGTAATTAATTCGACGTGTACAAAATTATGAGATTTAAGATCAGCACATGATTCGTTCAAGGCAACATAAGGAAAATCAAAAGATTGCACTACAAACAGTATATACTCACAAGGTTGTTTGCTATGTCTTGTCAGAGCACCAAATCAAGAGGCAATTCAATTATTTCATCACATGGTGCACTCATGTCAACAGCTTTTTGGCTCTCCTCAGATGATGTAGGTGCATCCATCTCCTCATCTTCCTTCTCAACCAATGGAGTCTCTGTCTCAATCACTCATTCTCCTCTTCGGTATGGTTCTCAACTTCCCGCAAGTTGTTAGTCACGTAAAAGACACAAACACAGTTTGTTCTCATGTTTCTTATCATCAAGCATTCTCAATTTCTTCTTAATCTGACTTTCAACCTCACAGGCAAGTATAAACAAATGAGAGAGAGAATTATATTCTTTGGGAACAAGAAGGTACTAAATTTCATGATTAAGCCCACTTAAAAATCTAATCTCTGTAGCTTCAACATGTTCCTCTAAGCCACAACGCAACAATTGACTTTTCAATTCATGATAGTATTCCTTACAGCTCGACTACCTTGTTTGAAACGTTGCAATTTTTTAAGCAAATCACGAGCATAATATGAAGGCACAAATTTAGCTCTCATAATTCTCTTCATAGTATCCCAAGTCCTAGGTATGTGCTTATGAATACGACAGTATTCACTCCACCAAATAGATGCAAAATCATAAAACACACCCAAGAATAACACTAACTTTTAGATGATAAGGCAATTCATGGTATGCAAATAATTGTTGTACACTAATTCCCATGTAAGATAAGCATCGGATCATAATACCCAAAGAAAAGGAGGTAAAGTGAAATTAATTTTATGAGACATACCATCATAATCATATACCTCCTTGGTGAAGAAGCTTGTCTCCGCGTGCATCTTCCTCGTTCACGAACTTGCACTCCGCCCAATCTGTTCAAGAATAGGTGGATATGTCTTGCAATCATTACGTGAACCTGCCATAGTTAGTAGAAAACAAGGAAACAAATCACAAGTATATGCCCCTATCAACTACTAGGTTCTGGAGGCTCAACCAAGTCACTCACATTCAAGTTTATACCCAGTTCTTACAAGTTCTTACCAATGCAAAGAAGGAAGTGGTACAACCGGTGGTCGGTTCGTGATACTCTCACTTGCGATCACCTAACGATTATGAGGAACAAACTTTCTTTGAGTTAGTAGGAAGTGGAGTTCGGAAGACTAGTATGTAGCAAAGGAATAGCAATTATTCAATTCAGTATGCAAAGTTGAAAAGCAGTTCAAAGTACTAGTCACAAGTACTGGTCCTAGTCTAAACCAAGTCTAGCTAGAGCAACTCGCAAGAACGACTAGTAGTAACAGCGGAAGACCAAACTGAACAATCAACGCCAACGAGATCTATTTTTTTTCTCCTCTGTCCCTTTCTCTTTTTTTTCCTCCTTCTAAACTGCTGAGAACCGGAAACAGGTTTTTTTTTGGGACTGCTACAGCAACCGAATTTTACTGTAGCAGCGCAAACCGAATTTTCTTTCTTTGTTTTTTTTTCTCTCTTTTTATACCTCACAGGCTTGGAAGCCTCTGGACACCAAAACACGTTTGAAGCTCTTGATGCTAGTCCTCCTGTGGACCTCTTGTTCCTTTTTTATTTGTTTGCCATCTTGCCATGCTCAAGAAGCTACGGGATTCTCTTTCTCTGTCCTCAAACCAAAGGCTACTGAAAGCCTCAATCCAACACGAGCGGCGGCGGTTTCGGGGAAAAAAAAGAAAACCAACGGCGGATCAGGACTTGGATCTCCCCAGAGGCGGCGGCGACAGCGCCGACCGGATCGGCAGCGGCTCGGGCTGGCGGCGACTCGACCGTAGGCGGCTTCGGCGACCCCAGGCGGCGGGCGGCGTCCCAGGCGGCGGCCGGAGTTGGCGGAGCCGCTGCGGCTCAGGCGCAGCTGATGAAGGCGGCGGCGGCGGCGCCTGGCAGGCTGCGGCGGCGGTCGAGGAACTAAACGTTGGAATTTTTCCGTCCTCCGCTGTGTCGCTGCTTTTCCAGATAGACAACGCTGGTCCCTGCTCTTTTTCTTGATGTCTTCACGTGGTGATGTGCCCAGCAGCTTCTTCCCTCAAGCAATGCATCTGGCCTTGTTGGCTCTCTCCACGTAATGCTGCAAAGCCACAGCAGCTCCCCTGCCTCGGTATGTTGGAGAGACAAAATACCAAGCCAATACAACCAACCGAGAACACAGTCAATTTCTCTGGAAGCACCACCTGCTCCTCTCCTTTTTTTTTCTTCTCTGTATTCTTTTTTTTTCTTTAAAACCTCACGATGCTACTGGAACCTTGAAGAAACCGAACAGCAAAAGGCTTGATGGCGGGAGTTGCTGTGTAATAGATTAAAGAAAAATAGATCTTTGACTCGTGTGCACTTTTTGCCACGAGAATGAACTGTGCTGCAGGACTTGATGCGGAAGGCAACGCACGGACTGAGGCTGAGATGGCTGCGGAGGACGCGCACGTCGCTGGCGAACGGATCAAGGCGAAGCAACGCGCTGACGAAGAGTGCTGGCGCCTCTTGGACACGCGTGCTGACGTGATCGAGGCAAGGACGGACGGCTGTGTCGACACCGCACGAACCGAGGACCAGAGCGCTGGTCTCGGCGACGGCTTAGGCTTCGCGATGACGATTTTCCGAGACGACGGTGCTCGGATCCGGCCTTTCTCGACGCGCGATGACGGCGGCCGTACAGCAGAAAACGAAGATTGAATCTGCTAATTTTTTTTTAAGACAGACCTAGACGAATTGCAGATACCCTAAACTAGATCAATCTAGACAAGAAACCAGCACGACGACTCGACGATGCAACGACAATTCAAAAATGCAAACTAAAAAAATAAATTGCAAAGGCACAAATTGGTTTGGACGAAGAACTAAACCTAAATTTGTTTCTTTTTAATTTTGGCTATTTGGACTGTAGGAAAGAAAAAATTCTCACCGATGAACTGTAGCTCTGATACCACCTGATGAACTCTAAGGTTCTATTTGTTGGTCCGATCTTTCGATGAGAACGATAAGTCCGGTAGGCGTCGCTCAACCCTCACGATCCTGGCTACGAACACGCAAGGCTCGAAACCACGCAATCGCTGAACTGATTGACTAGTCGTTATCAACTGTGCACGAATACTCCGGTTGACTGACCATTTAGGTCGATTCTCGCATACACCAAGAAGCACGCAAGAACAAGGTAAAGCAATCAAATTGCAAATAAAGATTGAAATATTGAATTTGGGATTCTGATAGCGGTATTAAGGTTGGTCTAGTCGACACAAGCCAATACACGAAGTTGCAGCAATGCTAATTTTTAACTCAACAAAATCCAAGGAAAACTAAAAGGGTGCGGCCTCCTTAAATAGGGAACGAGGAGCCACAAAACTAACGAACTAACGAGGTGGTACTAACGGTCGTGGATTACTGTTCACGTGAACAGTAACCGCGCCCTGGGTGGGCCGCTGACAGATGGGCCAAGTTCAGTATGATTACAAAGCCCAGTTTGGCCCAAACAAGTGATATGCCGTCTTCTTTTGATGATTGCGATCAGTTCAGAAGAAGTTTGGAGGTGAGGCCGGATCCGTTGGAAAGAGGACGAAATCATCATTCCATCAAGTACTCGTGGACCTCCAACGGACGTCGTATGTGAAAGTTATGGGCGTTTGAAGTCATTGTTGTCAGGCTGATTCCGGAGGCCGAATCGATTCCAAAATAGGTCCCATTGAACCGCCGCTTGTCTTGGACCAAAAGTGACATGGTGTGCATATATATATATATTTCATCATTAGGTAGCATCATATAGTTCATATAATATAAAGACACTCCTAAAAACAAGCTCACTTTGATAATTTAAGTGAAGCGTCTGAGCTCTTGTACTTGGAACAAGAATATAGCAAATATGGTTGTATCTATAGGGTCATGTCCTCATCGAGGCGGCGCGTGAGAGGTCATGTCCTCATCGAGGCTGACAGCGTCGGGGGAGCAGACCGAGGGAGGAGGTGAGGCGGCGTGGAGGTGGGATTTGAGGTCATGGCGAGGAGGAACCCGATATGGGAATCGGCGAAGAGGAGGTGGAACAGGGAAAAAACGGAACGATTCGTGTATTTATATGCAATGGCATTTTGCAGGTAATTTTGGCAGACTGTTATTCTATTCCACAAAAGTCCAAAAAAGCATCTCATCCAAGGCTTATGGCTTTTAGACTTAAAATGACTTAAGTTTTTTTATAAACCTGATAAAAAATCACCCATTTGTTTAGATTTAAGCTTTTTTGCTTTTAAGCTAGACAAAAAGCCTAAACAAAGTGGACTTCAATCTTAGATTCCGCTTTACGATGGTGTTTTTTTATTCCGGTATGCATGCGTGAGTACCCCCAATGGGGAATGTGTGTGGGGCGTGCATCCATTACTGTAGTAAATTAATTGATCATGACAATGTAAAAAGACAATTTCAAGCTTGAAATTTACTAATATATCCGAGATTTGAGATTTATGTCACACGTCTAAACGCGACCATTGGGTTTTCTTCTCATTAGGCTCAACATCTATTGTACCATGTGAAAACTTTTTATAACTTACCATCCTATGCTACATATAACAAAATAACAAACTGGTATTTTTTCCGTAAGTCTCGGCCAACTGTAACTCCCATCCAATATAATTAAGGACACATGGTTTGATTGCCTAGTCTTATTGTTTCGATTGTCAACTTACTACTTATGAATTTACCTTTCTTCGGTGAATTTGCCTGTTTTTTTTAGATCGAGTTTAGCTGTTAATTACACCTGTGATGATTCCTGATCCGAAAAATTATACAGTACATCACATCAATTCAGAGTTTCAGACTCCAGTTGCTGCATCGACCAGCCCCAGCCGTCCCAAACCCGTCGAGCTGTGTTATGTTCCAGTGACTCCAGTCCAACCGCAGGGCTCCAGCAATTCCAACCTCTTTCCCCCCTTCTCTCTCTCCGCCCCTCCCCTCGCGCTCGACCCGTAAACCCTACCTCCCCACCTCGTCGCGCGAGATCGCCATGTCGCCGCGCGAGAACTCCAACGGCGGCGGCGCCTCCTCGGCCTCCCCGTCGGAGCCTGCTCCGCCCCCGCAGCAGCAGCCGGCCAAGGCCAAGGGGAAGAAGAAGGATGAGAAGAAGGACGACGATCTGGTGAGCAATCAAAACCCGCCGCTTCTCCTCCGCGCAATCCATGTGCCGCCTCCACCCCCCCTCTCTCACGGATGGTTGTGTCCTGTGCGTGTCGCAGTCGGAGGAGGACCAGGCGCTCAAGGAGCAGCTCGAGTTGTACGTGCTGCGGGCGCAGGACCCCGATCCTGGCGTCCAGAAGCTCGCCCTCGAGAGCATGAGGTAATGCCGATTCTTAGGCTCCCGAGGAGTATTGAGGTGCATGGTTTATTGGCTTGTTAAATCTTAGGTTTCGCTGTTACGGTGGTCGACTTTTGATGCTTAGTTTAGGCTCAGAGATCTGGTTTTTGTGCGATCCATTCCCTCGGTTTGGATGGATGTATTTGCCGCACTACTGGTTAGTTTGCGGTTAAATTTCGTAGGGTTTGGATAAGAGATGGAGCTAGCGGGCTGGGGATCCCCCTATGTTGGTAGCTGTGTTAGCTTTTGATTGCCCGATTCACTGGTATACTGCAAGTAGGATTATGGGTGTAGCTCGTGCAAAGGTACTCTGCGAACTTCATTGTCATTAAAATTGATTCACTAGTATATTGGAAGTAGGATTATGGGTGTAGCTCGTGCAAAGGTACTCTGCGAACTTCATTGTCATTAAAATTGAAAGCACACAAATTCTGTTTGGGTTCCTGGATGAGCTGATTAATTGCTTGTGTTGCAAGAGTATTGATTTGGCTCACAGTTGGAGGCTTGTTACATCCTCTTGGTCTTAAAGTTGAGATATAATACTAGGAAATCACAATTATTATGAGGAGGTCATGCTGATCAAGTTCTTTATCACATCATGGTGAGATCGATTTGATTCACTCATGTTGGAATGTTGCATCCTTCTGCTGCTATTGGTGTTAGCAATTTGCATTTTTTTTAATGGATGGCAGGAGCTCTGCCCATTCATTTCAGAGAGGCAGTTTGCATTATTCAACCGATTGTTTCATACATTATTCAACCGGTTGTTTCATACTCCTTTTCCCTGTTCTTGGTTCATGGTTAACAGTAATTGATGCCTAACAGGCAGGAGATTCGTTCAGCGACAAGTTCAATGACGTCTGTCCCGAAGCCTCTCAAATTCCTCCGCCCGCACTACGGAACTCTCAAGGCTTACTTTGAAACAATGCCAGAGTCTGACCTGAAGGTATCAATGGACTATTGATCTTTCAGTTGAGCCACGGCTTAAATACCCCTTCGTGCTCATATGATCTTCTTTGATTATACTGCAGAAGTATATGGCTGACATTCTGTCAGTATTGGCCTTGACAATGTCCGCTGATGGAGAAAGGGTACGTGGAAATACCATGCAAATCATTTTGCCATTTCCTTCTGTTAATAGCATTTTATAATGAACTTTTGGGGATGGCTATGGTACATACAACTTTTAGTTACAAAAAATATTAAAACTTTGCCTCCCTCATTATTTTTCCACTCCCCACCACTCCCACTTGTAATATGATTAGTGACTATTGTAAGATGTAAAGTGCATAGTTTACATACACATGTACCATACTCACTCTCTTTTATGCTAAATTCTGAGGAGAATTTACTCTATAAATAGCTATACATTTCTTTCTAGTAGGTTAAAATAACAGTGTTTTCTTTAAGATTTGCAAACTTTCTGGAAAGTGGAGTACCCAAAGCAAGCGCCTAACTTTAATTCATCATTATTGTACAGTATTGGTCCTTCAAGAACCGGCTTGCTAAACTTTGTTTCCTTTTCTTGTTTCAGGAGAGCCTGAAGTACCGAATGATGGGCTCTGAAGGTGACATTGGCTCATGGGGTCATGAATACGTGAGGTAATAACAATTCCAAGCGTCCTGACTCATGAGTCCTGAACTCAGTTCTAATTTGCATTTCTTTTCTAAGGCAGTTGCTTCTTGTGAATCCTAATTGTAGCGATTAAATCTTGTGTTGAATGAATTATTAAATCTTCACCAAGCCTATCATGTTTGATAATTTATTCTTTTGTTCCTGTCATACCATCAAGTTGAATCCATGGCCCATTTTGAAATCTGTGGTACATGTGCAGTCAAATACAGGGATTGAAATCCCAGCGGTTACCGGCCGGTAACCGCCTACCGGAGGGTGGACGGGAAATGAGATTCCGGCGGTTTTTTCAGATTTCGAATGAATTTTAATCAAATTTGAATGAATTTCGGTCGAACAAAATCCGGTTTGACCGGTAACCGGTCCGGTTACCGGTACCGGAGGGGGGCCGTGATCCAACCCGGGAACAGTTAGCTGATCCCTGGTCAAATATATACCTCTGTTCCCAGTTTATTAAATAATATTGAACTTTGAACTCAGGAAATTACAGATCAAAAAATTATTATTACCAAAAACCTTTCAGGTTTCTATAGATTGCAGGCGTAGTTGGTTATATTTGCTGCCTATTTTGGGTTGAGCATCAGACCATTTTCTGCTACATTTGCTGCCTCACATGTAATGCTGAAGATTGAATAATCATTCCTAGTAGCCTTTTGTGGATCCTATTCGAATGTGCTTCACTCACCATCCTCGTTTATTTGCCTCTGGCATGTCACGGGTTAGCTGCATTATTTGAAAATAACTTTGGAGTTTTAGTTTCGCTGTTGTAGTTTTTGTTGTTGTCAAGACTAATGTCACTATGGTGTTTCAAATAACATTTATTTTCTTAAATGAGTGGATTCTAATGATGTCAAATTGTCAATGTTTCGTGTGTCAGAAATTTGGCTGGTGAAATTGCACAAGAATTCCAGAAGCGCCAGGTTGGACCCTAATCCATCTCATTGTGTATGAATTGCACAAAATTTGTTTTTACCCCAAACAATTATTTATATTCTTCATAGTACTGTATTCTGTAGTATGGCATCCATCGTTCTGTCTAGCTGCTGTTAATTGTAATCACAAGTGTTATAATTAACCTTTTGACTTTTATCCTCCCCATACCTTACTGCTCGATATACAATAGTTTTTGTGGCTCTCCATTTGGCGAGAATTGTGATTGCTGGTTTGATATATTTTAGTGTATCTCATTTTATTAGAAGTTCCATACATATTTTCTTTTGTTATCTATGTCATTTATTCAAGTATTAGTTGTCCCATATGTTTGGGCCGAGACAGTGCAAACTTTAGGCTCAAGTCTCCTGTTTACAATGCTAATCTTTATTGTTGTTTTGCAGTACGATGACATGCCAATTGATTCCCTAATGGAACTAGTGCAGCAAATTGTTTCATTCCACATGAAGGTTGGCTCTGATTAGAGTTCATGGGTGACATCTGTTTTTATTTATTTACTTCATCATAAATAATCTGTTACACCATGTATAATATATTAAATATTAATCAATAAACCAATAGTAATTATTAAATTGGTGAATTGACACCGAGTTCTATTGTTGTTGTTATTGCAGCATAATGCTGAGCCTGAAGCTGTGGATCTTCTAATGGAGGTATAACAAAAATTTTCTGTTTGTATTAAGAGAATCAATTATTTATTTATTAATTCACAGCTGATGCGATATTTCATTGCTGCACAGGTCGAAGACCTTGATTTGCTAGTTGAGCATGTTGACTCTACTAACTACAAAAGGGCCTGCTTGTACCTCACTAGTTCTTCTAGGTATGTGACTGAATTTTGTTTCTCTTCAGTAGAACTTGGTATCCTCTAATTTTACTGAAATTGAACTTTCTGTATACTTGCTATGTTGGGATGGAAACTCGCAGATACCTTCCTGCTCCTGACGATATGTCGGCACTTGACATAGCTTATAACATTTACATGAAGTTTGGGGACCTTGCAAGTGCTTTGCGGATCGGGCTTCTGCTCGACAACAAGGTGGGTGAATGAATGATGTCATACCTTGTTTTTTTTGGGTTCAGAATTGAATGGCACTAACATGGATTTCAATGCTTTCTAGTCCCAGTATGTGAAGCAGGTTTTCACAGCAACTGATGATTTTCTCCTGAAGCTGCAATTCGCATATATCACAGCACGCCATGTGAGTCTCATCCATGCACACATACAACACAATCAAAGTTAACAATTTGTGCCATATTCTGCTGAACTATAATTCTGATATGTACATAGTTTGTGTCTATAATTTTGATATTGTAGATAGTTTAAATCTTTCAAGAGTCTCATTGTTTTTTTCTCATCAATGAACTTTCCTTTATTGAAGGGTTTAAGCATGGAGATTGATGACGAGATGGCTGCAGATGAAAATGAGAAGGAGGCTTTGCAGGAAATAGTTTATAACTCTAAACTGAGTGAGGGGTACCTTACCCTTGCACGGGATATTGAGGTCATGGAGCCAAAATCTCCAGAAGACATATATAAGGTGACTTTTGTTATGTTATTTGCGGATTTGCCTATTGCAGATTTTTCTAGGCACTCCTGCTAACCTTTTTTTTTTTAAAAAATACTAATTTGTTAGGTTCATCTGATTGATGGACGAGGTGCTACAAGCTCCAGCCTTGATTCTGCAAGGCAGAATTTGGCCGCAACATTTGTCAATGCATTTGTGAATGCTGGATTTGGTCAGGTTAGTTTTTATAAACTTCCTCAGCATTTGTAGGGAAGGAAGGATATTAAGATCATATTCTTGTTGCAGGACAAACTCATGACTGCCTCATCAGATTCTTCTGGTAGTGGTTCTTCTGGAAACTGGCTATTCAAGAACAAGGAACACGGGAAAGCTAGTGCAGCTGCTAGTCTGGTACTGCAACAGTTTGGTTTATTTCTATACACATGGCCTTTAGATTATTAGGTGATCATAGTACTAACAAAATCACCATTTTCAGGGAATGATTCTTCTGTGGGATTCTGATTCAGGACTTGCCCAACTTGACAAGTACCTGCACAGCAATGATACTCATGTTGTTGCTGGAGCTTTGCTAGGTATTGGAATTGTCTCTTGTGGTGTGAAGAATGATTGTGATCCTGTATGTGCCACCCTACTCCTACTCTCTCCATCCTCTCGCACTTGTAATTATGTAAGTCCTCTGTTGTAATAACCCGATATCTTTTCCAGGCACTTGCTCTTATTTCTGAGTATATCAGCAGGGATGAGCTGATTATACGAATTGGGGCAATCTTGGGTCTTGGTATTGCTTATGCTGGCTCCCAGAAAGAAGAGGTAAAATCAGTACATGCCCCCATTAGTTACCAGAAATTCTGTTGTTATTTTGTATTAACATAGTTTCTGAAATTTCAGCTTAGAGTGCATCTCTCAACTACACTGAGTGACTCCCAAACACCTTTGGAGGTCTTAGTCTTCTCTGCCATCTCCTTGGGATTGGTGTTTGTTGGTTCCTGCAATGAAGAGATTGCACAGTCAATCATATTTGTCTTGATGGATCGTAGTGAAGCCGAGCTTGCAGAGCCCATTATACGGCTGCTTCCTGTTGCCCTTGGCCTTCTATATCTTGGAAAACAGGTAATTTTGACTGTTCCCTTAGTGATATTCCCAGCCCCAACATTTGTATTTTTGTTGTTGAGGAGTAAAGAATAAATATAAAACATGTTTACTATAGTTGATGTACCCTTATACTTTTGTGAACATCCATTTATGATCACATCTCACACCCAAGTTCTCGTGGTTCTCTCCACTCTTTTGCCTTCATTAAGTTTGACTATCTACTGATGTCATTAAGTTATGGAAAAAGTCCATTTGACACCCCTAAACTGTTTTGAAAGTTAGGAAATCAACCATGAACTGTTAAACCAGACACCCGAACCCCCTCAACTATCAATACCATTCACTTTACCTCCCTCAACCCAAACTGGGTGGTTTTGTCTGACATGGCACTGGAATTGGTTGTTTTGGGCTGACTTGACAGTTGACACCATGTTGGCAAGGGATTGCTGACATGTCAGTTTGACCCACATGTTAGTCTCTTAATTTTCCTCCTAATGGCGGGGCCTGGAGGTAGAACTCGTCGAACAAAGTTGGCCTAAGTTACCGCCACTGGTGAACCAGCCCGACGATGGCGTCCATCGGACCGGTACTGGTTGGCGTGAACACTGTCACGGTGTCGGGAACCGGCACAAGCTTGACAGTTGACACCATGTTGGCAAGGGATTGCTGACATGTCAGTTTGACCCACATGTTAGTCTCTTAATTTTCCTCCTAATGGCGGGGCCTGGAGGTAGAACTCGTCGGACAAAGTTGGCCTGAGTTACCGCCACTGGTGAACCAGCCCGACGATGGTGTCCATCGGACCGGTACTGGTTGGCGTGAACACTGTCACGGTGTCGGGAACCGGCACAAGCTCCACGGCAACCGTAGGCGCTGGACGAGGCCGTGGTCCACCACCCATCCACATCTGCCGCCCTTATGGCCGCCGCCGCCGCATTCTCGCCCCTCTCCGACGCCTTCTTCCGAGGATGGGTGAGGCCGGCCAGGACGTGGCGCCCGTGTCGCCGGAGAAGGAGTTCTCGGTGTGGGCGCTCATCGTCGCAACGAGCTCGCCGAGCACCCGGGCCCCTCGATGCTCCAGCTCATCGAGCAACAGTTTAACAACACGCTCATCCGCATCCTCGCCGTCTCCTTCACGCTCGTGCTCTCCTCCGCGGGGGCCTTCACGCTCGCCACCTTCGTCGAGCTGCTCGTCATATTCCTCGTCCTCGTCGTCAACGCCGCCGTCGGCATCTGGCAGGTGACCAATGTCGGGAAGGTGCTCGAAGCAATCCGCGAGATCCAGTCCGATCACGCTGTCGTCGTCCATGACGGCAAGTGGGTCCCTAGCCTCCCCGCACGCGACCTCGTCCTGGGGGACATCGTCCAGCTCTGCATCGGGGACAAGGTCCCCGTCGACATGTGCGTCCTCCGACTCGTCACCTCCACGCTCTGCCCACTCCGGTCGTAGAGGTTGAGCGCGGTTGGCTGGAGTCAATGTGGCGATGGTGGTCGGAGCTATGCCACGGAGGGCACGGGGCGTGAAGGCAAGAAAGTCCACGGGGCTACGGCCTTCGTTTAGGTGCGACGGATTTGGAGCTCGGCCACGGGGCTACGAGATGGACGGACAGGAGATGAGAGCTTGTGGAGATGGGAGAGAGGGGAGGAGGCGGAAGATGAAGAAGGGGAATAGGAGATGGAGGATGAAATGTGGGCCCACCTTATTTTTATTTCCTGATTGTGATGACTAGCTGACATGTCACCCCAAACAGCTCGCTTATCAAAAACCACTACCACGTTAGCGTCACGTCAACTTAAAACTGGAATGGACTCGAGGGGGTAAAATGAACGGTATTGATAGTTGAGCGGGGTCAGGTATTTGCTTTAGCATTAGCAGTTCAGGGTTGATTTCCGAACTTTCAGAAGAGTTTAGGGGTGTCAAATGGACTTTTTCCTTAAGTTATTTATATGTTAAATACCTTTTTTCTGTATGTGTGCACATGCACTTCCACGTGAGTTGTCTATTCTATTTGTTGATCTTAACAGTATGGTTGAGGTTTCTGTTTTTTTTTAATCGTTGCTATCTTTTCTGGGTAAGCATTGTTGATTGCTAAGCATTTCTGGTACTATTATTTCAGGAGAGTGTGGAGGCTACTGCAGAGGTTTCTAAAACATTTGATGAAAAGATAAAGAAATATTGCGACGTGACACTTATGTCACTGGCATATGCTGGGACAGGGAATGTGCTTAAGGTAACTTGCCTTTGGAAGATATATCAATTGTGGAAAGGCTGTAGGGATACGGGTTTTTTCTGTGCACAGTTGGTTCTAATGAGCCTTCCCATTTGATTTGCAGGTTCAGAAACTCCTTGGTATTTGCTCACAGCATCTCGAGAAAGGTGAAACCCACCAAGGGCCAGCGGTCCTTGGAATTGCTCTCATTGCCATGGCTGAAGAATTAGGAGCTGAAATGGCTGTACGCTCCCTTGAGCGCCTTTTACAGTATGGTGAGCAGAATATTAGAAGGGCGGTTCCTCTCGCTCTTGGCATGCTCTGCATATCCAATCCAAAGGTATGTTTATACAAGTTTTAACATATGTGCCATGTTTTTCTGTAACACTAAATGGGTGTAGATCAAATCTAAGCTATATTTAGAGCCTTTGAAATGCACCATAAAATTAAATGAAAACATTTCTTGGGTTGACTATGGATCACTAGATGGAGCATTTGGCATCTTTGCAGTGTTGCACACAATATGCAAACATGCTTGCACTATATTGATTGTTGTGAAAGAACTAGGCAATAACATGTCACCATGGTTAGTTTTCACTCTGTTACATCATCTATTTGAATTGAACACTCTTGAACAACATGCTTTGCTAGGCAATTATTCGGTCTGTCTTGGTTCTTGGAGACAAGTAGTATGATGCTTATTTCTTATTTGATTCTAGCTCATTGAGTGCCAGCGAGTCTTGTATAGTTAAAGCAAGTAGATTGCATTGTGTGGCTAAATTATTCACCCGTCTAGTTTTCTGATGTCTACTTTCATTCCTTCTGCTGTCATTCAGGTAAATGTTATGGATACACTGAGCAGACTGAGCCATGACGCGGATGCTGAAGTGTCAATGGTTAGTAACTTTATCATCGGAATCTAGCATATTGACCTCCGAGCTTAGATTATATATTTGATCAGATTGGTACATGCAGGCTGCAATCATCTCACTAGGTTTGATAGGTGCTGGTACAAACAATGCCCGTATAGCTGGGATGCTTCGTAACCTCTCAAGTTATTATTACAAAGAAGCCGGTCATCTGTTTTGTGTAAGTGCAAATCTAAAATAAACATTTTCTATCCTCGTTTTGACAGTTACTAAGGCCTCCTATGGCCGCGTTTAAGTTTCATATCAGTTTTCATTTGACTTCAGGTGAGGATTGCTCAAGGCCTTGTTCACCTCGGGAAGGGCTTGTTGACACTTTCCCCATACCACTCTGACCGGTTCCTTCTATCCCCGTGAGTAATTTATCCCGTAAACTGTGGATTTTCATTCGATAGTATTGGAATCACATTTTAAAGAACTCCCACTGTTTTTCACTCTTCAGCATGGCACTTGCTGGTCTTGTGTCTGTTCTGCATGCCTGTCTTGACATGAAATCCATCATTCTCGGAAAGTATCACTACATGCTCTACATACTTGTCCTAGCTATGCAGGTATATATCTCCTACAAAGATCTCATTGGTAGAGAGCTAAACCACAATTGCATGGATTATCAATTGTTTTTTCTCTGCTGAAACAGCCTAGGATGCTATTGACTGTGGATGAGGATCTCAAGGCCCTCTCCGTCCCTGTTCGCGTTGGCCAAGCAGTTGATGTGGTTGGTCAGGCGGGGAGACCCAAGACGATCACTGGATTCCAGACACATTCCACGCCTGTATTGCTCGCTGCAGGGGAGCGAGCTGAGCTAGCAACTGAGAAGTAATTATAGAACAGCTGGGATATGAATTTCTATTTTGTAAATTGCCCGTTGATCTTATTGGTTTTTTATGTGCAGATATCTTCCACTGACACCAGTTCTTGAGGGTTTTGTGATCCTGAAGAAGAACCCGGAATATCGTGAAGATTGAGGGATCATTGTGGCGCAAGCAAGGCAGGAAGGGCCTATGTTCCGGACTTGGATTTCACAAATCCAAATCCTCTGTGAAAACACTATGTTATTCTCTGGATCAGTAGATAACACTCACGGAATATATCACTGAATCAATTTATATATGGTGAAAACTAAACTATCCATTAATTTAACACATCAGAGTTTACATAGACCATATCGGGTCAGATTTTACAATAACGGCTGAACAGGCCAAATGATTACATCACAAAAATAGTAGAAACTATAACGGAAGTAAAAGGGGAGGTAGAGTATATTTCTCTACATGTAGCGACTAGGGTAGCCTGTGTATGACCGATATTACCTAATGAGTTGAATAATATTGGTTGTATGTAAGTATCGATTGAGCCAGCTAGACCGGAGTGAGACTTAGACTACTCTTCGTCATTGCCTTGTCTATCGACTTCGGGATCCTAGTATTAGTCGTAATCTCCATGTTCTGCAGGATCTGAAGGGTTAGGGAAAGAGCAAGAATGAGCACAATTTCTGTGCTCGCGAGTCAACACAAAAGATGTAATAGTATACATGCATGGCTTAACAAAGGTGGTCTGAGTTCTTTTATTTGCCAAAACAATGTTTTTAAATATCGTAATTAGAAATTTCTATCACTTAGCATTTTAATCAAATTGTATTTTATTAAAGAAAATAATTGTGTAATATTAAGGGGAAATTGGCTACAGGGCACTGCACATTCGTGTCATTTGCCAACGAACACTGAAAAAAAACGTCTTTGCATCGTAAGACATTGCAAAAACATGTAATTTTCTTTGTAGGACATCGAGGCGACTATTTTATCATTTTCGGTCGGATGGGAGAGAAAATTTGGAAATGTCTACTTTGCCCTTTCTCCTTCGCCCTCATCTTCTTTACATTTCTACGGTTGATTTGGGCACCCAATTTACTGTTGATTCTTCCAAATGGTGCTCAAATTCATTTTGAAGATATTAATTGTTCTCATCATCATAACAAAATCATGATTTGATTACTTAACACAATCTGTAGTATCTCACTAAATAAGTACGAGTAACTAGCAATGAAATAGCTCAATCAACAACAAGATTAGCAATGCAAAATTATAAATCGATTTTCATTGACTTGAAAATACAAAGCTAAAACAAACTCAATGCAGTAAAACCCGAATCGCACAAGCCCACGATCCGGAAGACTCGATACTGAACTAATTGGGCACACTCGTGCCGGACGAATCACGCACACGCACGCCATGAGCCCTCCAGGAAGCTCCCGGTCCTTGTCTTCTCCAACAACAGCATCATGTGCAGGCGGATGGTGAGGTCCCAGATCTTGATCGCCATGGCCGTCCAACACCTCGAGGGCACCTCTTGGAAGCCCTCCACCCAAAGTCCTCTGCGGCGCGAGAGAGAGAGGAGAGGAGGTGCGGTTGCTTGCAGACTTAGGTTGAGCGGTGGGCACGCAGGGAGGCACCAGTGGAGTGCGATTGGTGTAGCTCTGGGTCGTGCGAGTGCTCCATGTCGGCCGCGTCCATCGCTTCTTGTATATCTGCGTGTGTGCGCGTCCTTGCGGTACTCGGACAGCTGCATGATGTTCACCACCTCGACGGGCACCCTCGACGCGCCAAGCACCTCGCCGGTGACGCGCCTCTCCACGATGTCCTTGCTCATGTCGTCGTCAGTGCCTCTCCTGCAGGAGTCTCATCGAATCAATGCAGTGATTAGCGAGATTGTACGACTTTGGAGTTGCTTACCAGAGGTAGGAGTTGAACACCAGGATGTCGGCGCCCTTCCAGAACCTCGAGTGCTTGTCCATGGGCGCGCCATGGATGATCCTATCGTTGATGCGGTGGAGGAGGCAGAGCAAGGAGACGTCTTGCCGCATGTTGAGAGTCGCCCACGAAACAACATCTTGTGAGGGCATTTTGTCGGCGGCCACTGGCGGTGCGAGGTCGGGGACATGGGTGGCCGTCGAGGCCTTGATGTAGGGGCGGCGCGGGTGTGGAGGAGGAAGCGGTGGGAGGAAGGGGCGAGCGGGCGGCGTGGAGGAGGCGGAGCGTGAGGAGGGGCGTGCGGGCACGACGGGAGGAGGAGGGCGTCACGGTGGTGCGCCTCGGCGAGTGGCCTAACGCTGCGACAACGCGTCCACCAGCGGCTCAGTGGCCGTTGGCGGCGTGCCGTCGAGGGGCACGACGGGAGGAGGAGGAGAGAGGAGGAGGCGACGGGTGGTGCGCCTCGGCGGAGGCGGCCTGACACAGCAAATACATCCCACCAAAGTGCCCAGTGGCCGGGAGGCGACCCGAGCCAAGGAGGAGCAGCGGGTGGCCGAAAACAGGGGAGGAGCACGGCGGCCAGCATGCGCGTAGAGGCGGCGGCGAGTCGAGGCGGGGAATGCGGCAATAGAAGAGGAAGAAAGAGGATAAAGGGGAAGAAGAGAGAAGTGCTGAAGACGAAGGGCAAAAGAGACATTTCACGTGCTTTCTCTCTCCTCTTTCGCCCGAAAATGTTATAATAATCGTCTCAGTGTCCTACGGCAAAATTACACTTTTTTACAGTGTCTTTTGGCGAAACCACATTTTTTGGATGTCCATTGGCAATAGGTGAAATGGGCAGTGTCTTGTAGCCAATTTCCCCTAATATTAACTAACAAGAGAGGTTAGCTCTAGCTATGCTTACTTTGAAATGTGGTTATGACCACTATTAACAACACTGGGTACGACCATCCGGGAACAAACCAAAGGCAGGGTTACATCAACCTGATCAGTTTTTATCTCATCCACAAATGTTTTTGAAATAGAACTAACTCTAGTAAGTTCCCATGTCCGCCTTTGACCATAGGCACGGCTGTTTAAACAGTTTATACTCTGCGGGGACTGTACACTTTACCCACAAGAGATAATCAACTCGTTGCCCTACATGATTCCTTAGTCATGTGGTCGAGAGACCATCATAGTAACCTTTCGAGTTATCTCGCCCCTTTCGTCATCTCACCCATATGGGTTGCTTCCACTTGCGGTGGGTCCCATAAGTTGTGCGGGATGTTCACCACAACGACTAGCGTAGTTGGTCCCAACCACAACGACTAGTGCAACTAGCAATTTCATCTTACCATGATGTCCTATTCAAGCTGGAATGCATCTGCCACTTGCACTACCTCGATCCTCTCCAGCGAGATGACTTTCAGGGTTCGATAACTTTACTAAGCCAAGTTGCACTTTGCAGACTTGGATTACACATGTTTTACGATGGGAGATCATCATTGGATTAAGTCTTTAACGTCATCTGGACGGTTCATACCGTATACCCACCATTCTCGCGCTACATCCGCGCCCACCAATATATCATCCGCTTAGATATGGTAATAGTAGTTTATTGGGGTTTTTGAGGAGGAAAACCAATTTATCTCAAAAACCGCAGTCATGTACCTCCCACGACTGCCTCGAAACAATTTCATGATTTTTAAGAGATGATGATCAGGGCATTTTAATGCCCTGGTACTTAAGCAAGACTAGCATGTCGCTTAAGTACAACCTATAGCTAGTAATTACCACATAGTTACTAGGGTGACATGGAATAATGGATTCAAATGTCAAGGATGACGTAATAATTAGTTAATCATCAAATGGGTATTTAACTACCTTAAGATTTAACATACATTTACTTAAAGAATTAAAGAATGCAACTCTGGTAATTTAAAGGAATATAATTTGTATACAAATGTAGGCTCAGAATTATCAAAGTATTGACTCGCCTGAGCTAAAGGCAAGAGAGTCTTGGTGATCTTGTGCTTGATCAAGTTGGGGATCTCCTGCTTCTTCGAACTCTATTCGGACGAACGAACCAGAAAAAGGAACAAACAAGCAAAGAGAACAAATAAATACACTAGAAATAATAACTAGACTCCAAATTAAATAAGACCAGAGCCAAAAGCAAGATCTTGAATTTAGACAAATTTAGAAACAAAAAACGCTATAATCGGAGTTATAACGGAGGAGAACGGAGTCCTCGAAGTTTTGGTTTTGAGCACTGCTCATCCGACTTCGTGGTCAAAAGAGGGATTCGACTACTCGACGTGGTCGAAAGAAGGAAATGATTCGACTACTCGACGCGGTCGAAAGAAGGAAAAGACTCGACTGCTCGACGCGGTCGAAAGAATGACTCGACTGCTCGACGTGGTCGAAAGAACACGAGAGAGAAAAGGGTACGGGGAGCTTACCAAGACCGAGAGAGAGGCCGGAGGGGGTCGGCGAACGGCGGCGGGGAAGCTCGCGGTCGAAGGTGAAGGAGGACGGTGATGAAAGGGTTAGCCGGGACTGAAGGAGAAAAGGAAAAACGGCGGCTCCTGTGAAACACAACTGAAAAGGAGTAAGAGGATTGCTTCAAGGAGCTCTGGGACACGAATAGACGCGGGTAGAAGAGGAGGGAGGGGGCTGCACTGGTGCGGTGATGACCGAGAGGAGGTGAGCGGCGGCTTTAACTCGGAGCTCGGGGCTTCGAGCAAACCACAGCAACAAGAGTGAGAGAGGGAGAGTTGGGTGGGGGGAAGGAGATGAAGGGATTGTTCTGGCTCTTTTATAGCCCGGAGGAGAGAGCCGTTGAGAGACTCGGAGGCGCGCGGTCCCGAGGCGGGTGGCGGGTGAGCAACGAGACAGAGGCGAGCAAGGAAGCAGTGGCGCACGGGGTCTGGCGAGTAGGCACGAGGCGTGCAGGCGGCTCGATCTTGAACCTAGGAAAGGAAATGGGCTGAGCCCAACAAGAGAGGGTTTGAATTGAAATCGAGATTCAAGTTGAAACTCGAACCCAAATTTTAAAATGAGGTAGAAACTAGAGAATTTTGCAAATACACAATAATTTGAAATAGGTTTTGAAAACCAAGAAGACAAACGGAAAGATACTATTCAACATCTGAAAATGGGATGTTACACTGTGGAGTACCATGAAGAGGCTTGAATCAATATCTAATTGCCACACAAACAAGGGACAAATACAGTGAGCCCGGTGAAGAGAGGCTGCATACTTAGATATGCTGAGGGCTGAGCTGTAACAGAGTTCAGGTTGTAATGGGGTCAATGTAACAGGAGAAACAACTTTGTCAGAACTAGGAGCAGAAACAGTGAGTGTAATGGCTGCATAGCATATAGCCTAAAACGTTGTGTTTTTACTCACTAGACCAGAACGAAAACGACCGAGTTCCTTGCCACGTGCAGATATACCCCAGGGCCTTCATCAACCATTACTCAGTTTTCTGATGGATTTTTTTTTCATGATCGTTTGGACTTGATCAGTGGCCACACCGCCTGTATCTAGCTGAAATGTTGTACCAGCTTGGAACAAAATACGCAGAGTACAATGTTAACTATCAAGTAGACGTGTTATTTATTTTACAAGTTTTATAATCAACACACACATGCTGAGCAATCCACAAATGAATTTCTATTTTTCGCACTGTCTCTGGGAAAAATTGCAGAAGAACATATACCCCATAAAGGCATGCTATAATGAGAGCTCCAGTCAGTGCACAGTTGAGACGTGAAGACAATAGCATCTACGAACAAAACAACTGACTCAATTCAGAAAACATCAGAGCTATGCTATTGTTTTCTCAGATATTCAGATCAGATCAAGTTGCTGCTTCCATGGAGAGGGGCACCTTGGGATAACGCAGAGTACGGATCACCGAAAGGATTGGCCTGATGAGAAGCAGCAGCATGCTGAGGCTACAACAGCTGTGGCATCCCTAACATCGTTTGCTGCTGCTGCTGGTAATATTGTTGCTGCTGCTGCGCCATCATCGACATCTGCACATTGGTCGGCGGTGCGACACTTGTCGACACAGCGAATGGATCCCTGGGATCAATCCGCTGAGTGCCCTGCCCATTTCCATACCCATCTGTGGTTGCTTGTTGCCTCCTTGCTGCATCCTCGTATAAGCTATCGAGCAGCAGCTTGTCGAAACCCCCAGCCTGCAAGAATCATCGAACGCAAACGAGAACAAAAAAATTTAGTGAATGTATGCCTCAAGAATGGAAATGCTAGCGCCTAGCAAGAAAGGAAGGGAAGCTACACAGAGTTCTTTACCAGTTTGCTCTCTGTCAGTTGGTTGCTGCTGCTGGTCTGTGCTGTGACCAACGCTAGCTCCCAACCTGACGATCCAGTTATGTCACCGGAGCCACCGCCTGCACCAGCATATATGTTGCTACCACCTGAGCGATCGAGAAGGATATGGTTTTGCATAAATTTGGGAGCAGAGTTAGTGGTTGCTGAATCCATGAGACAACAAGCAGGAACTGAAAGCAGTAAGAGGCAGCTGCATGAGACTTTTTTACCTGGAGGTACAATGGCCAGAGCCAGTGCATTGCTCTCTTCAAGTTCAGCAGCAGCAGGGTTTACTTCATTTAAACCCTGTAATGACACCAGCACATTGGGCCACATTGTTATCGTTTGTTGCAACAAACAGCTAGACATCAAGACACGCATACAGTGACAGCGCTCACCAGTAAATCGGCCGTGGTGGTAGGTTCAGGCTCATCGTCAAACTCAGCTGCAGGATGGGGTTCTTCTGCAGGCCCAGGCAGCACTTCCTCCACAGCACGTTCTTCGAACACCTCGGGCAGTGGTTGAGGAGATTGTTCTTCCTGGTTAGCATTGAAATCTAGCTGCCGATATTCCTGTCAAGTTGAATCAAGCCACTCAATATTTGTTGTACAGTTCAAGTAAACACATAAAGAACTTCACAGACAGGACTGCATTCACCAACCGCTGATACTAAGCAGTAAGAGGCAAACAGCAGAGGATAGAAGGGCTAAATTGAGAGGTATAGAATGCGTAAGCCGGGGAATTATATTGACTTAAAGATGTGTTAGATTAATGACTCACAATGGTCTTATTTGCAACAGGAGCAATTCTTGGGGCTTCTCTGATGTACTCTTCCATTGTCCCAAGAAATGATGACGGCGGCTGAGGAAAATACAGAAAAGATCCATTTGGCATCAGAACTTTCATATAGTGAAGAGAAACCAATGAAAGGCCAAAGTAAAGCTAATTGCCTCTCTTAGAACTGGAAATTGGAAGTTCCTGGCGAGCTCCAATCCTCTGCAGAGCTCGTAGAATTCAGATAGGATTTTTGCCTGGTATTCTAAAGATCATTAGCTTTACATAAACAATTCCGCAATTCCACAGGAGAAATGCAAAATATTTTATGTAATTCCACAGAAGAAATGCAGCCACGCTATAATTGTACGTACCAGATTTCCTGTTCTTCTGTAGATGTCCTGAGCTTTGATAGCATCAAGTTTTGTCATGTCGAAGAACTGCATTAAGTCAGAAACTTAATTTGATCAGAACCAAAGTCGGCACTCGATCTATTGATGATCTAATAGCAAAGAAAATTGAAGATCATAAAAAGTACCACATCCACAAGGTTGATGATCCCATCATTGACTGCACAATAAATCTTGAAGCTTTCCTTCAACAACTGAGCAATGCGATTTCATAGTCATTCGTCAGCAAGAGCAATTAAATGAATGATTCTAAACAATGCTATCAGAACTGAGATTACACAAACCAGAGCCAAGGCATACTGTATAAGGTGGTTTCCAAATGCTGCTCCTTCGGGCTGCAAGCACCATTACAGCATTGGTAAAAAACGAGTCCAATGTAATTTAGAACAGGTACTGCTTGATATAGGAGGAAGTTATGTGTACTACCTGACAGCCGACAAGCCTGAAGAGCAGCTGCTGCAATGCAGGCAGATGATCTAAGAGATCATCTTTACCTAAGCTCCTCGTTTTACTTTGACCCTGAAAATTAAGTACATATCACAATGGGAACAACAGTAAACAACAAGATCAGCATTCACAGTCAGTGTCACTGAAACCCTGCAATTCAGAATTTGTCAGTAACACAAACCTTTGGAGTCCCCTCTGCAGGTCTCAGGCGCTCTGCTTCGATATCATATCTGAGAACTCTGAAGCACTCGAGCCGCTCCTCGAGGAACAGCGCGTACGTGCGCACCCACGCAGAGCAGTCCCAAGCTGGAAACGAAACGAACAGCAAGCAATTGTAATGAGTTCATGTGTGAATATGCATTCAGTTCAGCAGGCATGCATAATATTGCAGTGTGCAGCAGAGTAGTCGAGAGCTCACACCTAGCGGGCTGGAGTCGTCCTTGAAGTTGGACATCTGCAGAGCGTGGCCCTTGCGCCTGTAGCTGAGCAGCTCCTCTCTGAACGCAGGGTCGCCTTCTCGCAGCGCCCTGTGTATCACTACCAGCGTCTTGAGAGCAACCTGCGCGCCCAAAAATGGAGGCAAGCATGATTGTTCTGCGTTAGATACATGGCAATGACATGGCGTAGTGGCGTGTGTTCGTACCACCCAGTTGTGCGTCTTGGAGAGGCGCCTGGCAAGCGCGTGGACGCAGTAGGAGACGTCGGTGAGCGGCCGGGCGGTAATGATCTCTGCGGCGACGCAACGCAGATTAAGAGCACCGGCGAAGCAAGCGAATGGTTGATTAGAACAAGAACGATCGACCAAAGTAAAAGAAATAAAGAAAGCAAGCAATTTCTGCAGAAGAGCATAGGACGATTGATCTCACTGGCGAGGTGGCGCTCCTTGGGCGGGCTCTCGACGTGGTTGGTGGCCTTCACCACCGCTACGTCCAAATCCTGCATGAATCACCCATGGCCATGGATATGCGCATCAGAATTCAGAACAATGAATGCAGCGCACGCGAATGGGAAGAGAAGAAGGAAACTAGGTGAATTGGATCGGATCGGACCTTGAAGTCGCGGCTGTTGACCTTGGCGAGGCCGACGGTCGTGGAGTCCTTGATGGCGCCGCACGCCTTGCGCCAACTCTTCTGCATCGACGTCGTGCCCATGACGCCCTCCCTTCACACACCAAGGAGGCGTCGCCGTTGCCGGCGGCGGCGGACGAGGAGGACAGTATCGCCGGCTGGCCGGCTCGCTCCGATCGATCCTCCGGTGTTTTGATTCCCCCGCGCGCGCGCTTAGTCGTCGTCGTGAGTCGTGGCTCGCGAGTGGCCAGATTTTAAAACTTGGCTTCGTATAAATGTGTCTCTCTTCTTCCCCAAAATTACACGAGACGCCCTCAGCCGTTTCAATATTCTAGGCCGTGTAGAAAGACAAGTGATCTTGATTCCTGATCGGGATCCAATAATACGACGACGTGCACAACTGTTGCATCCTTGATTCCATGCAATGCATGCTTTTACCAGATCAAATGATAGAGCGCCGGCCGTCCATTGGAATTGGACGCAGTCGAAAGCTGCAAAAAGAATCTCTCTCTGGTTGCTGCCCCCATTTCCTTCCATTTCGGGATTTCCAACCGCTCGTAGGCAAGATCGCTAACCGCCTCCAAGCTTGGCAGGCCGGTTTGCTATCGCAAGAGGGCCGTTTGATTCTGGTTAAGACAGTGTTGTCGGCCATGACGGTCTACGATTTCATGGCACCCCCTCCCCCCCCGGCGCGCTCGGTAGTCAAAGAAATTGATAAAAAAAAACCGGCGTTTATTTAGAAAGGATCGCAAAATGTCTCAGCAGGCAACTGTTTGGTGGCTTGGTCGTCAGTTTGTCGCCCTCTCCAGATGGGAGGACTTGGGCTACACAACTTGGTTGTGCTAGGGTAGGCTATGCGCATGCGTTGGCAATGGCTGCAAAGAACCTGGGATGCACGACCTTAGGGGGCGTTTGCAAACCCAGTCCAGCAGAGAGGAAAAAGACATGTTCCAGGCTTCCATTTTGGCCAGATTAGGGAACACGTTGTTCTGGGAGGACCGTTGACTGAACGGTTGCTCAATTCAAGGCTTTGCACCGTCCATTGTCCAGATGGTCAATTCATCGATCCAGAGGAAAAGAACAGTGGCTCAAACCCTTTCCAATGATGCTTGAATTCTGGACATTCAGGGGCGGCCAGGCACCCGTATGGCTGCTGATGTCCTTCGGTTATGGAATAGGTTGCAAGTAATATGTTTATCTCAGAGCGATGTCGATTCAGTAAGTTGGCATTGGGAATCATTGGGTCGCTACTCTGCTAAGTCAGCGTATTTGGCTTTCTTCATAGGATCGACTTGGTTTCCATGTGTTGAGGCCATATGGAAACCGCGGGTGCCACTAAAATGCAAAGTCTTCATTTGGTTGTCTCTCCGTCGGCAATGTTAGATAGCTGATCGTCTAAGACGTTGCGGACTGCAAAACCAAGGCACTTGTGTTTTCTGCAGGCACCTGGAAGAGTCCATAGACCATCTTATGGTAGGATGCACGATCACTGCACAAGTATGGGCGCTCTTCATAGCGCAGACCGGCTCCCTATGTCTAGTCCCCAGCGGTCAGGCCACCCTTCAAGAGTATTGGTTGGCTGCTCGAAATTCCACACCGCAGAGTCAAAGAAAGCAAACATTTGCACGTATCATTCTCGTCTCTTGAATACCTTGAAAGGAGCACAATCAAAAGATATTCAACAACATCATTAACTCCATCGACTACATTCTCCCTCTCCAAGAGCATCAGCTTTGGAGTTTGGCAGCTACACATCGTTTTGGGGGCGGCTACGCAGTAGTAGTTTTGTCGGTTGCTTTCTCTGTTCACCGTGTCATCTCATCATTCTTTCGGTTGTCGAGCGTGAGTTGCCCACTCGGCGTTCGGATAGTCTGTAACCCCTCCTTGTACTGTGACTTCCTGTTTTTGTTCTCTCGTCTAATGGAATGATGTGCAAAGCACATCCTTGAAAAAAAAAATACACACAGGCCAATCACCAGAATATTCAGTACTAGCATGAGATTTCAGAAAACAATACAATATTCATAAATGACAGATCAGGTGTGAAATTTGAGTTTTGACCAATATACACTAACGTGTATATGTATGCTCATGGATCTGCCATGAATAGCAATTAGTAGATCCATGAATAGCAATTAGTACAACCAACGGGTCTTGAGTTTCTTTCACTGCCCTACAATGTGAATACATGCATCCATCCCCAAACAGGGAAATCAATAAATAAATAAGTCGTGCTTCTGGGGAAAACAATATTTCTGTCGACTGTAACCAATTGAGCTGATATGTATGTTTTTTTCGAAATTCTAGTTAACACTACACTGTATATGCCACCATAAGTCTGACTCCAACATGCTCTTCCACCACCTTGACACAGGCACTTTCCTTTCCTTACCTTTCAGCAAAGGAATTGCCCTTTCGACGCTTCAATAGAACAGGTACGCTCCCAGCCTTCTAGTAAAGGCCATTCGCATGCGCACCAACAGCAGAGATCAAATTTTGTCAAATTGAACTTATGGCCATTGTATGATGAACCTTGTAATACTGATGGCGCTTCAGTAAGAAACAGGGGCCCTGTCGCCTTCTGTTCTAACTTATGGTTGTCCGCATTGAATCCGATCCATCTGGATTGTATATTGTTTGACTGCACTCTTCGACCACCTTTGTTGGCGCTTTTGCTTTAAGCATCATTTCATTGTACTCTGCTTCTGGATCTGACAATGCTACAATTGCCCCTCCTGCCCCTACCGAAGCTTCTCCATCGTGCAGGACAACCGTTCTGATCACAATATTCAGATCGAATGTGTGGTTATACGAAAAGAATCCAATCGATCCTGAGTAGACACCTCTTGGGGTATTTTCAAGTGAATCAAGAATCTCCATTGATCTAACTTTCGGGGCACCAGTCATTGAACCTCCTGGAAACGCAGCTTTCACACAATCAACAGGGCTTAGATTCGACTTCTTTGTTCCACAGATGGTACTCACCATGGTGTGAACAGTTTTATATGATTCCACATCCATGAGATGAGAAACATGCACGCTCCCAGGTTCACAAACCTTACCAAGATCATTTCTTAAGAGGTCAACAATCATCAAGTTCTCAGCCTGATCCTTTTCACTGTTGAACACATGCAAAACAAAAAACAGTATCAGCATTCTGAGCACTGTGACAGCCAAATGCATAAGTTTGCAGGAGTAAAAATTAGCACATCTAGATCTAGATAACAGTGACACTGAACAGCCAAGAAAGATAGACATGAATGGAACACATCGACAAGCAGGGTACCCACGTAGTTAAGACAAGAGAAACCTCAAGTATACAGGGGAACAGAAAGACAAGAAGGAAATGCCATACAACCATGTCATTTTCGATGATAGAACTGTGATAGTGTGATGTCAAGAACTGAGTAGTTTCTCTGCTGGACTATTGAAACAAGCTTAATATGGAAGACTATATAGGTTTCTTGGTTGCTTAGCACTCAAAAGATCCAATTATTTACGAGGCAAAAATAATTCAAAAGATCAATTATGAAAGCCACTTAAAAACTATTTATAATGCTTAAGAATAGCATATAAAAATAAATCATCAAAAACAACCAAACAGCATCTATCATTAAAAAAACAGCATCTCCCAAGTTCAACATTTCCAGAAAGATACTAAAACGAGAAGTCTGAGCAATGAAAAAAAATCATACACTTGCCTGTATTTCAACTGCAAACGTAGACATTCGTCCTCCTCTGGTGTTCTGCCACGTGCTATAGTACCTTTGATTGGTTTTGCCTCTAGAATTGCGTTTTGATCTAGTCGCAGAAACCTTTCAGGGGAAGAGCAACATATACTCAAGTTTTCTGAGGAGAAATTAAGCCAGGCTGCATAAGGGGCTGGATTTTGTTTTCTCAATTTAAGATAGAATTGCATGGCATTCATATAGTCTATTCTTCTCTTCATCTGAGTAGTCAAGCACAATTCGTAGCTTTCTCCATCTCTTATATAATCCAGGCAACTCTGAACATCTCTGATATATTGATCCTTCGATTTTTCTACAACAAAGCTTTGTTTATTCACATTGGATGATCTAATAAATGACTTCCCATTGATCAACAATCCTGGGGTCATAGCATCCATCCTGAGAAGTCTCTTCTCAGTCTCAACTAACCATGAATTATGTGTTGAGTTCCTGTAGATTCCATCTCCATTACTTGAAGAATATTCATCATGTAATGATAAAATATATATGTCCCCATTGCTGTGATCAACCACAAGAAGGTTATCGGCAAAGAAGAAGCACGCATCAGGAGTACTTGATTTAGCCTTGTTAGATGATGCATCACATTCGACTTTAAGGCCGTACCTGGTACCAGAGTAAAACTAATGAAATTCAGAAATAGATAAGAGTTACAAAAATATACATGTGCAAAGAGAGTCAATAAAAGTGTATAAACTGCAGAAGCGACCATATGAAACAAATATAGGAACAAGGGACACAGATTGAGAAAATCACTTTGCGAGGTAAAAAAGTATGCATGTGTACTGTAAAAAGAAATGCATATATTAATTCAGAAAAGTAATCCAGCTGCACGAGGACAAGACAAGTCAACATATAATATCCAATTAACTACAGGTGTCCAACACAAGTAACAGATATAATCCACACAAAAAAATCTGCATACCCTAGATATCCAACAAATCCACCATGGAAGTCAAACGGAAGTCCTTCATAATCCTTTTCATTGTATTGAATGGACTTAATCTCCTGCAAGGTGTAAAACAGTTAGAAATCTAAACTCCCGGACGACATGCACATAACAAGATAAATTCTGCTTTGATGATAAAGATTGGGTAATGTGCAGAATATAATTACTGTATCGGTAAAGCTTCAGTGTTTTATACTGAGATGACTAGGACCAAAAGATTTTGTTTTTCACATGTCCAATACTACGTAATTGGGATATAGTAGCAGAATACAAGGTTAGAATTAGTGTCTTGGTAAAGCTTCAGTGTTTCACAGTTCACACTGAGATGCCTAGGACCTATAGATTGTCTTTCATATGTCCAATACTACATAATTGGGATATAGTAGCAGAATACAAAGTTACTATCACACTAACTGAATGTGAAGATCAATAGTCAGCAACTCAGCATACATAGTTTTCCACTTATACCTTGTTAAGGAATTCCAAGAAACCATCTTTGAGAAAGTTTCTGACAATAGATCCATGAGCATCTCGAATAGTAAGGTTTCCTCCACAATTGGCTCTGGAAGAGAATTTGAGAAATGCAGAATAACATGAAGATTTATGTTGCATACATCATGCACTTAAAATTTGTTTTCTTTTGTTTTGGGGAAGTACCTTCCTACCTTTGATTGCAGAGGTGAAATGTCATTTGCTTCCAAAGAGGCCCACCCTTACCACCCATGAATGAAAAACGTGCCCTATTCTGCAAGCAGTTCACAACGTAGGAAAAAAAAAGATCGTCTAATTCATAAAAGTGAATGCATCATCTTCATGAGGGAAGAAATGACCGGGGTATCACAGGTAAGTTTTGACATATTTCTAACTTTCTCACTCAACTAGACACCGATTTGAACTCACTTAATTCATGTAGATGAAGGCAAGTATATTATCCACAGTTCTTTTTTTTGGTCTTATTTATTTTCTGCTTACTTCATTTGCTAGAGTGAAGAAATCAAGTAAACTGAATCAGGGTAATACATTTTTTTTGTGCAGTAAAGTTCCACATGCTAATGGACATCCAGTGATTTTTGTTAACAGCCTCAAATCATATTCTCATCAACCTTTACTTATCATCAGATGAAATCTATACAGTAAAACTACTGAATGATAAGTAAGAGTGTGAGCTTACTGAGCACCTGATCAACTGATGAGCTATCAAGCCAAAACGTATCTTCTGCGTTTTGATGGCCAAAAAACACTGAAAAAATGTTTTCAGAGCCACCTGTGCGACTAAGGAAGTTATCAATCTTCTTCCATCGCAACCGTAAGCATTTGCTCCCACTGCTTCTCTTTGCAAGCATGCAAGCCCCAACAGAATCCCAAAGTTTCTGTCTTTCGGTGTATAACAAGTCACTTGGAACAGAATTGCGTAGATCTGCAGATTTTTTTTGAGGATTTAGATATGCAGAATTGACCTGCAGGGCAATAAGAAATTCAATTATGATAGAGTATGAAGGAGATGTGCAGGAAATACCGAGGCATACATAGTACTTGAGATTTTTCCAGTTTACCAATACTGTGAACCTTTCTTTCCTGAAGCAACGATGACCGCAATCCAAATTCAGTTGTTATCCTCTTAAAGTTTTGAAAAATCTGTCTTCCATAATGAGTAGCAACACTCTCTGGATGAAACTGGATTAAAAGGGAACCATGTATAAGAACAGTAACAAAATTTAAGAACAAACATCGCACAGAAGTAGCCAGGATACCTGCAATCCATAATGAGGCCTGCTAGAGTGCCTGATGCCCATGACAACCCTGTATCCATCTGATTCACTAGCATTGTTTATGTTGGGTATTTTTCCACCAATGATACTGCACTCCAAAGGGTTTGTTACGAGGAAGTTATCCAATGATCCCCAGAAGGTGCTACTAGTTATATCAGGCTGATCACTTTCAAGGAATGAGAGCATTTTTGGAGATGCAGTCCATGCTATTGACACAAGACCTTCGGATAGAGAGCCTGCTTCTATTACGAGTGAATGATAGCGAACTACCTGAAAAATAGCACCAGTAAGTGCAGGTCTCTTTGCAAAGCATATAGAAAGTGCAAGCTGAAACCCAAATGATATGGAACTAGTAACACGGGTGGTGCACTAACCTTGAATCCAGAGTTTATACCTGATGGGATAAGATTAAACAGGTAGCATCCATTGTGTTCAATTTCACTGATATTAACAAAAACAAGTGTCAGGCCATGTGTTAACTTTAACAATAGCTACAACTTAGAAGATCTTGATAAAGAAAACGACTTGCACATGTGCTCAGAAAGCTGATAGTATAGAGTTCAAGGCCTTACCTAAGTCGGCCATGTATAGCTTCAGGAGCGTGGACAATCTTAGCACCATGGACAAATCCCAGGGCCTGCAGTGGTCAAGCACGAGTGCCATTTCAGGCCAAGTTAGCACCATATGGTGCATGAATTTTCCTTTTTCATAAGACTGATCCATAAACAAGTCCACAAGGAGAAGCGTTAAAAAGGAAACCACCTGGTGGCCAAGGCACACACCCAGGATGGGTATATCTCCACACTCGCAAAGTACCCGCAGACATATACCTGCGAAACAATGTACTCCAGATCAGGGGGAAAAAACCCGGCTGGTAACCGCCGGTTACCGGCCAGGGTCCGGGAAGGAAAATCCCGGCCGGTTTTTCCGGGTTTTGCAAATTCAAATTTCAAATTTCGAAATTCGGCCGGTTTTCAAGCGAAATTCAACCGGTCTTTTTCCGGAAAATCCGGTTACCGGCCGTTTTTTTTTTCCCGGCCGCCCGGCGGGATTTGGTCCGGTACCGGCTTTTGGATCCTTGCTCCAAATAATAAGTAATGAACAAACACCCTTCTTTCACATGATTCGCCTGAATTGGAGATGATGGTGTATACTCACCTATGTCGCTGGGACATGCCGGAGATCCAGGGCCAGGCGAGATGACGATGTTATCGAAGGCCCTCTCCTTGTACATCCGGTTGTACACGTCCCTCCACGTCCACTCATCGTTGCGCACAACCACAGGCGGCACTGGAAATACCAATAGCCATAGAAATGTTCACCAGTCAGTGAAAAAATGTGATCCAATTCAAGGAAACAGCCGAAAATGGGAGTGTCATCTCGCACAGCCAGATTAATGCAAAGATGGCAACTCTGATCCTGTTGCTGCTTGATAGAGAAAGAGAAAGAGGAAAGGGTGGCTCACCGCCGTTGATGACGGAGAGCTCCTGGAAGATGTTGTAGGTGTAGCTGTCGTAGTTGTCGATCAGGAGCGTCCTCACCGGCGCCTCCGCCTCCTCCGGCCCCTCTCCCCTGGCCCGCCGCGCCGCGAGCCGGCGGGGGCTCCGGCCCGGGGAATGGAGCCACCACGCGGAGGATGGCGGCGGGGCCCACCTCGCCGCCGGCGGGGAGGGGAGGCGGAGGGCGACCATCTCGGCGGGATGGATCAGGGGAGGGAAACGAAAAGAAAAACTCGCAAAAGGCATCTCCTTTTTTTGGGGTGGTGGTAGTTCGTTTTGTTTGGTGAGCGAGGGCTCCCCTTTTTTATAGGTTAATCGGAATGCGCTTTCTTGCCGACCGCTCCCTCCTATCGTCTCGGCGGCTGTGCCCAGTGCCGTCTCCGTCTCCGCCTCCGCCTCCGCCCGTGCGGCACACCTGCGGCGGCGTAGGCTACGCGAGGGATTAGGAGAACCACGAGCAAATGATGACGACGATGATCGTCAACTCTGGCATTCCCAAGGCATCGCATATCCGGAAGGGAGCAAATACGATCAACTGTTATGGATTGACTTCTCCTGTTGCTTGAAAACCGAAACCAATTTTCAGACATCTCCCCTCGGTGCATATTATCACATAGGAAAAAACGTAGCGTAGCGATTCGTACACGTTGATTGACAATATCAGAATTTTTGGCCAATATGTCCAGTTTGCGTCAGCTAATTATAGATATAACTGTATAGCGCACGTATTAGCAAAATTGGCAACTCTGACGCACGGTGACCATACGCCAAAGACGCTGGCGCACGGCTAACGCCTGCCCGCCTGACGCGTGACCAGCTCCACAGCCTGCTCATAGCCACCCTGCGCCAGCCAACCACCGGTTAATTAAGAAATTAGTTAGTTTATTAGTTAGTTAGCTAATTAGTTTAGTTAACGCAGGGCCACCATGCGTCACATTTAGGCTAATTAGTTTAGTTAACGTAGGGCCACCGTGCGTCACACTTAGGCTAATTACCTTAGGATTTGTTAATTGGTTTTAGGTTAGTCAGGTTAGTTAAGATTAGGGTTAGATTTGGAAGAATTTTAAAATATAGCAAATAAGTCTAAAAAATTATAATTTTTTTTGAGCCTCCCTACACCGCATACTTGCTTGTGTAAAGTTTTTATAATTTTATTCGTTCCGGATTTTTATCGCTATTTCGTATAAGTGTCTTGTTCGTGCAAATCAATAAATATAGAAAATAAGCTCCAAAAATTATGAATTTTATTTTGAAAGATCCTCACGCAGTGGACTTGATTGTGTAATGTTTCGGCAATTTTATATGTATTTTGGTATTGTCTCGAAAATTTAGTATTTAGGTCGCAAAAATTTTGATTTTAGGTTTCGGAAATTAGGGTTTCATGATTTCATGTGACTTGGAATGTATAATTATGAAACCATAATTTCCGATACCTAAAATCGAAATTTTCGTAACATAAATCCTAAATTTTCGAGATAATACCAGAACACATACAAAATTGCCACAACATTAAACAATTAAGTCAACTGCATGAGGAGAGCCTTCAAAATAAAATAGACCGTGTGTGTGTAGAGATATATATTCTTTGCTTTTTTGATCGCCTGTTATATGCTTCCACCTTGTCACACTTCTTACTGTGTTGCTTTTCTAATTGTTGGTAAACCCTGCACCCTCTGCAGAAAAGAAATGGCATAAGGTCCGTTGTCATATCAGCATTTTCCATCCTTCTAGGAATATATGGACAATAACGTCATTCTTTGCTTGTCTTATCGAAAGTTCCATTGTTTTAAGAAATGCCTGTGAACTTCATTGCTTGTCGTATCAACACAATTTAGTGGATTGTCAAGTGGATAAAATCAACAAAGCTCCCGCATCACATACACAGGTCATATAGAAGTGTACTTCATAAATGATTAAAAGCGAATTTTCAAATAAACCACTAGTGCAACCAAAAATAAATATAGAACTCAAAATAATGCGTCTGAAACAAATGCTCACAGCACACATTCATTTCAAGTTTTGGACTTCCCATGTCCCAACAAAGGAACTACATTTCAAGTTTAGCTCTTGTATGACATAGTCCTTGAGAGCATAGAAGTATTTCTCTTTTTCAACACAGAGAGAATGTAACACTGATCAATGACTATTAGGGTTTCATGATTTCATGTGACTTGGAATGTATAATTATGAAACCCTAATTTCCGAAACCTAAAATCGAAATTTTCGTGACCTAAATACTAAATTTTCGAGATAATACCAAAACACATATAAAATTGCCAAAATATTACACAATCAAGTCCACTGCGTGAGGACCTTTCAAAATAAAATTCATAATTTTTGGAGCTCACTTTCTACATTTATTGATTTGTACGAACAAGACACTCATACGAAATAGCGATAAAAATCCTAACTAATAAAATTATGAAAACTTTACACAAGCAAGCACGATGTAGAGGCTCAAAAAAATTCATAATTTTTTGGACTCATTTGCTATATTTTAAAATTCTTCCAAATCTAACCATAATCCTAACTAACCCGACTAACCTAAAACCAATTAACAAATCCTAAGGTAATTAGTTTAAGTGACGACGCCTGCGTGTTAACTAAACTAATTAGCCTAAACGTGACGCATGGTGGCCTGCGTTAACTAAACTAATTAGCTAACTAACTAATAAACTAACTTAATTAACCGACTTAATTTAGCTAACTAGTTAACTAACTAATTCCTTAATTAACCGTGGTTAGTTTGGCGCGGTGGCCACGAGCCTCAAGGCTAATGGCGCATGGTCACCGCGCCAACAATAGGTGTGAGGTTGAGGTGAGCGGCTGGGTAGGTAGCAGCGTCAGCCAGGCGAATGGCGCAAGACGGATGGCCGTCTTGGCCATTGGAGCATGGCCACCGTATGTTAGGGTTGCTAATTTGCTAATACGTGTTATACGGTCATATCTCAGAATTAGCCGACGAAATCGGACGATCGCCAAAAATTTGACAATATCAAACTATCCCACCGTATTGTTAAGAAACCGTATCCAGTCTAGACAGGTCTGATCTACAATGCACTTATTATTCATCCGATAGACTATATATAAAGGAGATCCTTTTTCATTGTACGTGTTTTTGAGAATAGAAATAAAAAGAAGAAAGAAGTCTCCTACATATCTGTGTTTAATCTACTATTTTGTTCTTGTGTTCTTATGTATGATTCTATGCTTGTCTACGAGGTGATCGCTCGGACTGAACTCGCCAGCGACGGTTCCTCAACACGATCGACTTTGGCCTACCTCTAGGCCTACTCTACTCAGATCGAAAGGTAATCATCGATGCACGACGCTCGTAGATCGAATCGCTTTTCTAGATCGCTTTCAATTTCGTAAATTTGGTTTTCTATATTTTTTTCCTCTGCAGTGCAAATCCGCTCTAATTTATCGCGAGTCGACTTGAAGTCGTCGGCCAAGCCGATCGGTGGATTGCATGAAAGAGTAGATGTCGATTGCACTGTGGATTGTAGATTGCAAATTCCCTATAATCTCCGCGAGCCGACTTGTAGTCATTGGCACAATGGCGATCGAATGATTGATTGAAAGTAAAAGATATTTTTTATTGCACTTTTCATTGCATGAACAGTTAACAAAGAAAAAACCGGCCGCTTCCAGACGGCCAAAGATCGATCGCTAGCTTAACCCTGATGGCGCATCGCCATCGTCTGCATAGCCGCAGCACGACCATGGAGCCACATCGTGGCGGCTCGAGCTATCTGCTGGCAGCGCCACCACCCGCCTCGAGTCGAGTCGCACCAACCATGGAGCCGCGTCACGCTAGCCTGGAGCTATGCCGCCGCCGACCACCTATTGACGGGTGCCGCCAGACGGGGCTCCCATGGCGCGCCCAGCCGCCGCCACCGCCCTTCACACCACACTGCGTTCTCGCAGAGGCGCTGCCGCCGCCCCGGTTGCTCTTCTCCCCGCCAAGATAGGCACCATCGCCGGCCTCCCGTAGAGGCGCCGCCACCAGCCCCCACTCGGCCCTCCTGTGGAGACGCCACCGCTGGGACCGCCTGGTCCATGCCACCACAGAGGCACCCTGGCCAAGAAGGCTCGAGCGGCTAGGGTTAAAACTCTAGTCGCATAACCCTAGTTGCCACCATTGCATGGGCCACCTGAATGGGTCGTGAGGCACATGGCCCAAAAATTGGGCCGAGGAGGGGGGGGGGGGAGAAAAGGGGGTCGGGCCGAAATTCCAAAGAAAAAAAAAAGGAAAAATCTCAAAGATTTGCAAGAAGGCCCTCGAAAATCTGAAAATTGTGCGAAAAATTTTCTGAGAACAGAAAATTAGCGGTCCAACCCTCGAAAATTGTAGAATTAATTGAAAGTTCTTTTTCCTGCAGAAAAGGGCATCGGGAATTAAATTTTTGAATAATTTTGAACTTTTGCAGCATGTTTAACTTTGTTGTTATTATTTCTATGCAATTTATATATTGTATTTACTATTTTTGATTATCTGTGATTGTTTATATTGCTTTTAATCACTGAAAATAGTAGTAAATCATGATAAATGCATAGAAAAATCTTATGTAATTTAACTCCTAACCAGAGAGATGGATGACAAAAACAATTCCAATGTGGATCTCCAGCTCATGGAGAGATTTAATGACTTCATTGATTCCTTCCACCTTAGGGAGTCGAGGAAATATTATAATATAGACTGTGTACCAATATCAACCAAGCCAGCCCCAACGATTGGATATCATATCACTAAATTCATCAAACCAAAAAATTTGGTAAATGAAGTGAGTGAAAATTCAAAACACAGATTACTCTTTTCTATTTTCCTTATGGGTCGCTGACAGCTCGTTTTTAATTTTGCATGCAGACTTGAGAAAGATTTCTGCGAGGATGCAAGACAAGGAAAGCACTAGAACCTTTGAGATCAAAGTCAAAGCGATGGCTGGCTGAGCGAGATCTTCGCCTCCCACCTCAACAAAGTCTGGAACACGGGTGAAAATTCTACTTAAATTGCTATGACAGGCCAGCTAATGATCGGACTACCTATCTTGATGCTTTGAATCTGTATTCAGAGCTTTTTTCCCCCAACTAACGGGACTACTAATGGTTCTTGTCCGACAACCATTCTAATGGATGCTAAAATTTGCCATTGCTAAAATTTGGTTAGCTGTTTGGCTTCCCATGAATTGGTAAAACTTTAGCAGCAAAATGAACTAAAAGGTCAATTAAAAGAGATCTTACCAAATCGTGGCGACGCACCAAAAACTAGTCATAGTTAGCAAGACATCCTTAGGTTTTTTTTTAACAAAAGTACCTACGGTATGGTGGTTTGTCTTCGTTCTCCCGGATACTACTTGGCACTCTTGGCTATTTCAAACATACCAAGAAAGATTGAAATACGCTTCAATAATATTAACAACACAAACAACCAGGCAGAAAAAAGGACAAAGTACTCTATTTGTGTTCCGAAATCACATCATGAACAAGTGTTCCAATGTTGACAGTTTAGTTTGCCTCAAATTCAGCTTGTAAGCATCATTCGCTGGTTGGATCCGGTGATGACGACGTGAGTCGTATCCTTTCTTGGAAGCACCGCTACGGAGACTGGTCTATCATCACATCACCTCTTTGCTGCGCAGCTGCTGTTCACGTGTGGACGATCTCCTGGTTGATTCCGGAGGCGGGGTTAGATGGTTTTTTTAGGTTAGCCTTTGCATGACAATTTGTTTGTCATTGTTGGCTTTTGGCCGTTTTTTGTTTTAAGCTTTTAGCTGATGGTGGTGTAATGACTGTATATATCCCTAACTGACGCAGAAGCTGAAAATTATACTTCCATTATCTTTAAAAAAAAAGCATATAGTCGCAAGTTTATGCATAGACTCTATGGACCCGTTCTACCTAGTACCTACGGGTACTCCATTATCCGATTCGGGGGAATCTCGGAGAATAGACTTGCAGACATCTCGGGACAGTGGGAATGTTTTTACGCAAATGCATGTAACCGGTACATCAAGCAAATTCGAAGGTGCGGGGGAAAAAGAATGAAGACGAAGAGGAAAACGTTTCACGTCGGCCGAGCAGGAGCAGCTCGCAAAGGTCGGCGGCGGCAGAGGAGCTCACTCCACCTGCCGGTACGCGTGGGTTCACTGCACACTTGCGCTTGCTTGATGACTGATTATGTACTGAGATAGTAGCACAAACCCCTCTGACGATTCAGAGATTCAGTACCGAAATGGTTTCAGTTAAATGGTCCTCTGACAAGGCGGCTTCTATCCTACGCCTGGATGGAAGAGCGGCATGATTGGAAACTAATTCCAGGTCTGCTTTTTTTTTTTGGTTCTTCTTATGTTCTCGTTTGTCCTTCCCAGAGTTTATAAGATGGTAGCACAATAAGTCAAATAACAGAAGCACTGGTGTAGCACAATAAGTCAAATAACAGAAGCACTGGTCATAACACCGTGCCATTAACTGGTTGTGATTTTGCTATCTATCCTTCATCTCAGCATTTCAACTGGGGAACTTGCCAGCGACTATCTGATCCCCATTAGAGCATATACAATGATACAGACAGCTGTTATCTATAGCAGCTCTTTATATCACCTATAGACAATACTAAAAACAGCTTATACAATAGGTTGTGGTAATACAATCGGCTACAGGATTGTAAACAACACACAATCTTTTAATGTTTTCTTTGGTTTTGGTGATACAGTCAGCTACAGGATTGTAGACAGCTCATTTCTTTCTCTTTATTCTCTTTCATCCACGTCAGCTTAAATCCTATATGACATAGACTATAGACAGCTAATGTAACCCCATTGTAGATTTCCTTACATCAGGCCACTCAACAGGCATCTCTACCCTCTACATGGTAAAAGTTCAGAAATGAAAAGAGAGAAGCTCATTTGCTTCTCTTAGAGAGGGAGAGTGAAACCCCAAAAATGTCCATGCGAGCAAGACTGTCTTCCCCTAGGTCTCTTTCTCTGAGGCTTGCTGAAGAACAGAAGCCTTGCTAACAAACCTTCCCTGCAAGAACCGAAACACAAACAACGCATAAGAACCTTCATAAACTCTGCTTCAACCTTTAACAAACTACACTTGGAAGCTCAACCATGTGGTATTTGGTTGGAACATTGATCTTGCGTTTAAAAAAATCATCTGCTCAAGAAAGAGTTATAGGGCTTGCCTTGACCCGAGGGCGACAATCAGTGTTCACCTTCCGTGCTTGGTATCGAGTCTTATTTAAGAGGAGGGGAGTGCACTGCTTCTGCTTGTGCTGCATTTTTAACATGCTGCCTTCCCTGAAAACACCACCAGCACCATTCTCTAGAAATAGATCAATGCCTGCAAGCTTAGCCTGAAATGAAAGGTTACACACTTATCAGCAAGAGAAATCTTCAGTAAACAGATCTACATAAGAGATGCACGAGCTTACAAGGTCTTCGGCATGGCAGTGTAATTTATGGTCAGAACATGTTTGCCAACATTGGTAATTTTCTACGAAACCATGCTTGTGTCCTGTGCCATATGACAGTAAAACGAATCGAAGTCATCTAAAAATCAGTGTTAACCTAGGCACTAGGCAGAAGGCGGGCGAAGGGTGGCCGCTTAGCACCTGGCCTGCCTAGGCGGCGGTCTGTGCAGTCAGCGGCGGTCGAACAGAGCAATGGTAGGGAAGAAGAAAAGAGAAAGAAAAAAGAAAAGAAAAGAGAAACCTGGTCCATCCAACCCAACCAAGTCAAGCGGCCCAACACCGAGTGACTCGACCACAACGTTGACGGAGTGACTCGACCACAGTGCTGACCGAGTGACTCAACCGAAGCAGTCCACTACCGTTATCCTCTCTCGCTCCCTATGCCTCGCTCTCGCTCTCCCCTCTCTCGCGCTCTCCGCCTCACTCTCGCCTCTCCCATCCCACCGCCGCCTCATCCCCCTCCCATCAGCACAACAATAAGGGGAGCCGGGGAGGAGGCGGCGCATCGTGGAGCTAGGGAGGAGGCAGGGCGTCGTGGAGCCGGAGGAGGCGGGGCGCCGTGGATCTAGGGAGAAGGCGATGCCGCAGACCTGAGGAAGTGGTGGATTGGGGAGGATGCAGAGCCACAGACCACGGGTGAGTAACTGAGTTCACTACTTCACTTACCTTTTTCCCCTGCCCAACCCCACCCGCCCTAGGAGAACACTGCTAAAAATGAATAGTTTTTAAGTAGATAGAGTGGCTGATTAACTTGATATATGTGGTGTGTCTAGATACTAAGGAAGCTAGACAAATCTGAAATCGTGTTTTCCTCCAAGTGCCACAGCTCAAATATTTTTGCATTTGCTAGGGAAATTTGCAGAAAAGTCAATTTTCGTGGGCGCGGGCTAAACCATCAAGTGGGGCTCAAGCTGTCACGCGAATGAATTACTGTTCACGAACTTGGAATCGTGAACATTGTTGGTTACTGTAGCGTTCACACCAGGTGCGTTCGTAGTTGGGAAATATAGACAAAAATAATTAGTTTCCTTGCTAGTTGGGTTTACTTCCTTGTAGATATATTATATCTATTAGGGATATGTTTCCTTAGAAATAAAGATTGTTTCTTATAGCTCAAGTCAAGTCATTTATATAAAAGAGACATCATTGTATCTTCTTAGATCAACTAAGAAATATATCAAGAGTTCCTAGTATCTCCTCTATCCCTGCCCTTGAGGTGCAGCCACCGGCCTTGGCATAGTCGCGCCTCTTGGGTTTAGGGCCACCTAATTCGTGTACTTTCCATTCTATTTGTAAAAGGGGTTAAATTTGATACTCCTATAAAGATTCATATTGGATAGAAATAGGGTTAAGGATTTTGTTTTTTTTCTTCTATTCACACAGTAGAATTTATAAAGATTAAAATTTGGATATGGTGTCCTTTTTCAGTTTTTCCTAAAGAAATGTATTAAAGGAGGTAAAATTGTGGTACAGTACTTAACAGATTTGCTGGCTTTACAGAAAGAATTTTAATCCCGGAAATGACTAACTACTAAACAAAATCTAAATGTGGTACAAAGCTGCAATACAGTTCAGGTTTTTCGAGCACTTCTGCTATGGATACCACATGGAAACTTAAACTTTGACTGAAACAAAGCTGTAAGAAGCATAATTCTGAACTTCAGGTATAATAACACATATCAAAATATCATCTTTTCAACTGGAAAAGAATTCCCTTCATCTAAAGAAACTATAAATACTTACTAGCACATCAGCGGAGGACCTTGGCGAGTCAGGAGCATTGCTGTCACCGAACACGGAGCCTCTGTTACACCATGCCTTGAGCACCTCTTCCCTGTTCAAATTCAGGCCCAATCCTGTCTTCAGCGCCTTCAGTGCCAAAATTCCAGCATCACCATTAGCAGAGTAAGGAATTTCCTTCTCGTCTCTCTCACATTGCCCAACGGCAACGTCCTTCTCCCTCCCCAACACCTTCTCCACCTTGTTCTTACTCTTCTTCTTCTTTTCTGATGCCGCCGGCAATGCCACCAATGGTGATGGTGCCGGCGTGATGTCATTCACTGGCATGGCAGGGCACATCCACCATTCATTGTCATCATCATGCCGCTTCAGTGCTTGGTTGATGTTATGGCGGCCTTGCCGGAACCCGAGCCCAAGCACCATGAGGCTTCTGAGGTAGGGGTGTATGCCAGAGCTGGACAGGACGGGGTTGACGCCGGAGGCGGTTGTCGCGTTGCTTTCCATGCTCAGTTTGCCCATTATGTCGTCGATGCCCTCGGCCGCGCCCTCCTCGACGCCAAGAAAGGAGTCGGCAACGAAGCCGTCGTTATCGTCGAAGTCGAGCTCCCCGAGCTCGGCGGCGGCTGCCTCGGGGGTTCCGGGGGACGGCGCCGGGTCGCGGAACTCCCTGAAGACGCTGCTCACGGCCGCCGGCGACGGGCAGCTCTTGACGGAGACGGGGCTCCGGGGCGTCGGCGGCTGGGGCATGTCGCGGAGGAGGAATGCGGTGTTGCCGAGGACGGGGAACGGCGGGAGGAGGTCGGAGCAGGCGGGGTCGTCGGCGAGGGCAGAGGCGATGCCGAGGAGACGCGGCGGCGCCGTCTCGGGGCTCTTCCTGACGGGGAAGACGGAGGGGTACATGGACGCGAGCAGCGCCGCCGCCTCGTTGTACGTCTGGTTGGGCCTCTTCCGCGGCGTGCGCGCCAGCTTCAGCGACAGCGACGAAGACGTCGACGAGTTGGACGCCTCCGAGAGCGCCGGGCGCAGCGGCGACAAGTGCGCGCCCGGCGGCGCCGCCGCCGCCGCCTTGACCATCTCCAGGTCCAGCCGGAGGCCGGTCGGGATGCACGAAGACGCCATCGATCGGTGCACCAAAAACCTCACCAAAGATGGCAATTTTCCCCCCGAGAACAAGAAAAGATCGCGACTTGATGGATTAAATCGGAAAGTTAAAATCGAAAATCGCAAGAAAAGGAATGGAGAATCGAGGAGATGCGTCTAGCAAAACCCAAACCCCAAACACCTACCAGAAAACCAGCAGAAAAAAATTAAGGAGATGCGTGGAAACCGAGGAATTTCTTGTCGAGAAAGCCAGTGCCCAGTAGCTGCTGCCTCCTGGAAGACAGAGAAAAAGGACGCAGCCAAAAAGAAAAAAAATGCAAATCTTGGGAAAAGGCGATGATTAAAGAAACAGGAACCCAAGGGACAGCAGAGCGCAGCACAGGTTCACCACTACCAACCTCGGAGAATGGGCAAACTCAAAAAGTAATCAAGAAACCACGCTTTGCCTTTGGATTCGGAAAAGCACAAGAAACATTAGAAGGGGAAAATAAGGAAGGAAACGATCTATTGTAGCGAGCTGGGGGGATTAGTCCAGGAAGAAATCAAGAACAGAGTAGAGACAGAGGAGATCCCTTAGTTGGACTAACTGAGGCGGAAAAAACGGAGCGAAACTGGTGACGGCTGGGTTGACAACATGAGTTACAATTGGAATCGGAAGCCGGCAGCAGCAAGCAGTAAAGATCTTGCTATTGGATTCTAAACTTTCAGTAATCGTAGGAAGAAATAGAGGGAAGAAAGAGGTTTAAGGAAGTGGAATTGGGAGGAAGAAGGTTTTAGAGGAGAGGGGAGGAGGAACCGAGGAAGGCAGCCATAGGAAGAGACAAACAGCCCATTCAGTAGTCCCTGTCACTCACTCTTCCTGTGGATCCCTACACTCAGCATCACGAGTTTTTTTTTCCTTCTCGTATAACATATTTCTAAACCGAAATAGCAAAATTAGTCTTTAAAAGCAAAACCTAAAAAATAGCGACAGGTGGTCTACTGCGATTTGAATGCGTGGTAGGCCGCCTGCCGTTAAATAACACGTCGCCACGTATCCTACCGTGCATCGAATGCATGGTAGACCCTATGCAGCGATGTTTTCGTGTGATTTTTTATTTATTTAAGGGGAGCTTAAATCCCCTGATTTCAATTAATGAAATCAGCTACTACAATGTAGGTAGACCTGGACGCTAAGCGCGGGCGGGCTGGGATACACCAGCCTCCCACGCCAACTGAGCATCGCTCGGTTCCTATGTTTTCATGTGATAGGATGCCATTTTACTTGTAGCAGATTATTTTATTTAAAACATGCTAAATAAATCAAAAACTCTAGCATCTCGTGTGTGGAAGCCCTACAGTCTTCCCCCTACCATATGGTATGCTCTTCTCCTCGGTCCTCTCTCCCCATCTCCCTCTCCTCATGCGTCGTGTGTGTGTTTGTCTTGACTCTTGAGACCGAACACTCCTTGTGTTCTTCACTCTTCAGTTCCTACTAGAGCTACACGTGTGAGTAGACCGAGCAATCAATCGGACGGGCGGTTCGAATCACGCATGGACTTTCGCACTGCTTCTCTGCAATTTGGCCCAAATAGTAGTAGCACTTGATGTCGCTGTCTCTGAGGTCACGAGCATGGATGTACGCTCTTGGAAACGAAGATCAGCAGACATGCATGGCCTCTTGTCTACCGTCCGATCGATCTAGGACGGCTCAGATCAATGACGCGCAGTTGAATGATACAGTGCTAAACAGTTCGTCTCTACAACTAAAAGATACTTGGACGTACCAGTACCAAAAGAACAAGGAAGATGAGAACCGACCAGTGGTTGGTTGGCTAGATGTGAGCTCGTAGTCCACAGCGTTCAAGTCCTGCTTGACACTGCTGTTCATCGAATTTTTTTTAAAATAATATTTTTTAAAAGATAATTACAAAAATATATGACCTTCCCAAAAAATTACAAAATTGTGTCTGCAGCCATTAGTTGAACCGAGAGAGAGACCTCTCCCTCCCTGCCGCCATCCCAGCTTACCTGTTGCCAGTTGAACTGGCGATAGGTTTCAGTCGCCAGTTCAATTGGCGACTGGTACCTCAAACCCTAATTAGGTTTGCCGCCTTCTGGTTTTTATACGTTTTAAACGGTACAACATCTGTTAAACTCGCAATAACATTTTATGATCGTCGCATGTTGTTCTAGTGCGGTGAATTTCTGAAGAATTTTACGAGAAAGATTGATGTATGAATGATTCGTAAGTAGGAAGGTAAGTGATATTGCGATGCGCCCGGGAATTCATACACTTGCTCATGTACATGCACTGCATATTATGTAAGGAAACAAATGTGAACTTGCCATTACTATCAAAACTATGATAAATCACACTGATATTACATAACATTCAGCAAAACATCATAACACTTAATTAAAATGATAATTCAGAACAATGGTAATAACATATTACTACTGTCCATGCAATAACATAATTCAGAACATTGGCAATAACATTGGTCACAGCCTCAACTTCCCCCATGTGGACTGTCTCGAGTTGGGTGACCGCATGAGGTCCCCGCGGCGACATCCGGAGTGCCGATGTCTCCTTCGTCCTGATGATTTCTCGTAGGACATTTCTTGAAGGTGTGCCGAGATTCTCTGCAAATGGAGCACTTCTTCGTACGACGTCCGGTTTCTGCTTTGTCCATGTCGTTCCTGATGCGCCGTACCTATCGCCGACTAACCTTTCCCTTGAGCCTATCAATGTCCGCGGCCCAGATTAGTTGCTCCCAAGTCGGATGGCCAGTGAAATGGCCAACCATAGCATAACCATACATCTCAGCGGTCCAAGTTTGCATCACCGCCTTCTTGGTGAAATAGACAGAGAGGTACTGACCGGGATGCTACACCACCGTCGAACATGTGGCTATGACATAGGAGCAGGGCCTATGTAGAAGAAGGGGCTTGTTGCAAGTGCATGTGCAACTATCATGACGTAAGCGCCAAGACGTGGAAGTAACCTCTCGCGATTTGTCATGGCGTCCTTATCCCTACACATTACCTCGAAGCGAAGCTCCCTTGTGCCCATTTTGAATGCCCGGTGCATCTCACCTTTCTTGCTCTTCTCCTCCATGTACTTGGTGATCATGGCGGAGTAGAGTATTCTGTCATTTGCCATGGCGAGCGACACATTGTTGCTTCTGTCAATAAAGTGCTTCGTTGTACCGCGGAGAATTGCCTCCACAATACCCACCAAAGGGAGGCACCATGCGTCACACATGACCCAGTTATACACCTCGGCTAGATTAGTTGTCATGACACCATATCGAGCATCACTCCAATCATGGAGCAGCGACCACTTCTTAGGCTCGTGCTCAATCCAGTCCGAGAAGCATCTCACCTGCGCCCCCGTCCTCCTCGCCAATCCAGGAGCATATGTGGGTATCTCTGGCAATTCTTCGAGGGCCTGGTCAGCGCTTGGGGCGACCCTTCTCGCTGCCTCCCTTTTGTGTGTCTTGGTCCGCTCATCAAGAATCTTCCAGAGTGTTTTGAAACTTCCACTGCTAGTTCTGGTTGCACAGCCGCTTGAACAGATTCATCAAGTCTTTGTTGCGGAACTGCTTGTAGAAGTTTGTACCCAAGTGCCTCATGCACCACCTGCTCTGCAGATCCAGCCATGGAAGTGGTACGTTCTCTCCTTGTTGCAACTGGGTTATTACACACAGTAGGCCTACATGCCGATCATGTATGAGGCATACGTTGGGACGGCCTTGCACAACAGAAATCCTCACATTCTTCAGGAACCACACCAACCGTCCGTGTTCTCGCTTTCAACGAAAGCGAATGCCACGGGAAGAACTTGATTGTTCCTGTTCGTCGCTATTGCAATCAGTATTTGGCCTTTGTACCTCCCAATCAAGAATGTGTCATCTACGCACAAGATTGAACGGCAGTGCCGGAATGCATCGATGCATGGACCAAACAAGAAGAATGCTCGCTGCAATACCCTCTTATTGCCCCACTTCGGGTGCGTGGTGTCTTGAATGTCGATATGGGTGCTAGGATTTCTGTCTTGTATAACTCGAAGTTGATCAGGGAGGTTGTGGTAGGAATCCTCGAACGTGCCCCAGCTTGATTCTAATGCCTTCTGTTTTGCCCTCCAAGCCTTGGCATAGCTGATTGTGTACTGGAACCTTATCTTAATCGCTGAATGATGGATCGTAGCTCAAAATCTAGATTATCCACGATCTCACTGTACATAAGGTTGGCGATGAAGCCTGATGACAGGTTCCGGTGGAACTGCACTAACTCAGAAACGACGCATGTGTGAGGGACCACTATAGAGCACTTCCAGTAGGTGTCCCACTTTGGCTTAAATGCGTGCACTCGCCAAGGGTATCCCTCTATGCCGCACTTCACGTCGTAGAATCTTGGGGTAGACTTGATGACTTTGAATATGCGCCGCACCGACAAGGCCCAGAATTTGACCGCGTCCTGCACGGCCTCCTTGCATTTGTACATAGCTTCTAGCCCGACCTCACTCTGGTCGTACTCCCATGGCACACGGGAGCCTTCGTTGACAACGAGGCTGTCGAACTGATATGTGTTCCAGTCAGATGGAACCGTCTGCTGGTCCACATCATCCTCGTCGTCGGAACCTTCATCTTCACACAAATGCCATGTAGTTTCGGTCTTCGAGATCCATCCTTTGCACTACGGCTTCCACCTCCTCACCCTCGTCAGCAAGACCACTAGCTTGCCTGACTGTAGGAGCTACTTCTGCATGGTCTTCATCGAAAGCATCAGCAACTCCGGGAGCTTTAGCCATTGTGTGCACCACGTTGTGGCTGCAGTCCCCGACTTCCTCTTTGCGGCGCCCGTGTCATTACCAGAGGTAATCACACTTAAGCATCTGATTACTATTCGCTTGCCCGATGAGAACTCTTGCTCCAACGAATAGCAAGCCATTATCGAGTTCTGCATTGAGTAACAATAAGATAAAACTGTTCCTTTATTACAACAAATACCCACAAAAGACTAAGATTCTAAATACACTTATTTATTTACAACAAAGAGGGAGGTAACACTTTCCCCAAAGGTCGCATCTAGGTCTCTCCAACTAACTACTCGTCCCACGAGTCAAAAGAGTAGCGATCCACCTCGCCTTGCTCGGCCCACATACACGCCTCATCACCGTAGCATCATCTCGGACTGCAAAACCCTCCTCCCACTCGGGATTGCTCCCGGCAGAGATAGGGTCTAAGCAAGGGAAAGATAGCAAGAGTGAGTACTATAGTGTACTCAGCAAGCATTAGTAGCTAAGATGCAAATGATGATTCTAACTTTTCTTCCTTAGCAACATTCTTACCTCTTCTTTTATTCTGAAAATAACTCATAAAACATTAGGTTGCAGATTTTATTCTGAAAAGACTACTTGATTACTCGGAGAGAGAATAGACCCCCAGTGGTTCCCGTAGACTCCAATCCAGGAGACTGGCATGAATTCATGATTTTATATAGCATCAAGCAGAGCTTTGTACCACTTTACCCACAGCTATCCCGAACCCTCTTTAAACCGGGACATCGCATTTCCTTTGATGCGACTTCAGTCCGTATCTGTAACGTTTTCTGTGTTACGTGAATATTTTCTCCACCCATTACTTTTAAGTCGGTCTTGACCTTGCCACCACCGAGTTCAGGTAATGTTGGTTGGGCCGATTCTGCCTCTTCGCACCCAACACTCCACTTAGTACTTATAGCATCTCTTCTTACACCACACTCACACATAAATACATACCCGGTGTGGAGAGCGAAATCACGTAACAAGGTAACATTTTCTGCCCGTCGAAAAACGGGAAAATGGTTGGTACTGAATTTACGGTCTCTGACCAAGTAAGAGTTTTGTTTGTCCTTATATCATAACCATATGTAAAGGGTCCCACATCTTGCCCTCTTTCTTCTTGACCAAGGGCCCCCTTTACCAACCATATTAATGCTCTGCTTTACTCTCATTCTTATTTCTCATCTCTTTTCATATCGAACATCTTTCTCGTCATTCTTAGTTTCATCTCACTTATTTGATTTGAGATTTTGAGAAATCATTTTAATGCAATACATATATGATAGAATGAGGTACTGTTTACATTTAATATAGCTATATTAATGAACAAGAGAGTAGCTTGCCTTCAAAAGAGTAGTAAAGCTCACTGTCGATATAATCGATTCAACCATCGCCACTGCGTAAACAAATGGCTGTTGCAATAAGCGGCAAACGGATAATAAATATTTAAGTAAATACTTAGTGACGTTTTGGTGCTACTAAATGTACATTAGTTAGAGGATTCGTTTTATTAGTGGATTTTGTGTGTTAATAAATCCTTTTCGACTATCGCCAAGTTAACACTCGCCATCTTCTGCTCGCATAACGACTCTAGGGTTAGGACTAAAATACGACTATCTAAAGAATCCATTTAGCAATGCTACACAAGCCCTAATACTAGCAACTCTAGCAAATTCTACGCGCGCTCAACATCTAATTGATTTTAATTAGTTCGGAAGTAAAATTTCAACTTTCAAACTAAGCACAACTTTAATTATCTTAATTATTCTAATCTAACTAAACGATTGCTACGATAACAAATTAATGATTTAACACAATTATGCTCAGAAGTTAACACCCTAAATCCTAATTTCTAACCAACTAATTTTTTTGATCACCCAAACCCTAATCTTCTCATCTTTACCAACCGGCCACCCACATTTTTTTAACCCACTCGGCCGACTCCTTACTTTTCTTTCTCAACTCACCCGGCCGCCCCTTTCTTTTTTTCCTCACGCCTCCCTCTCCCTCACAACTCTCTCTTCCCCTCTCCAGCTCCTGAAGCCGCCGCCGCCATGGGGGCTCCCTCTCTTCCCCAAATCGGCGCCGCCTCCCACGGCTCCTCCGCCTCCTCCTCTCTCCCCGCAGCGCCCCCCTCTTTCTCCGGCTCCACCGTCGCCCCCCTCTCTCCCTAGTGGCCGTGGCTGCAGTGGGGATGATCTGCATGGGCTTGGCCCTCCACTCGCCTTACAGCCGCCAGCCTTTCTCTCCTCCCTCGAGTCCGGCGGCTGCCGGCTGAGCCGGCCACGGCTGCCCATGTCGCCGCCTCGGCCCAGCTGCCTCCTCTCCCGCTACTCGCCTCTAACCTCATGCTGCTCGCCCTAGGCCCTACGGTCTCTGGGTCCTCCACGGTCCTCTGTTTCATGTGGCCGTTACATGGTCGCCGGCGCCTCGGTTCTCTCGGCTCCCAAGCCGAGCCCAGTCCTACCTCTCTTAACCCCTCATCAAGATCAAATTTTGATGATTTAGTTGATTTAATTACTTTGCTTCTCGGTGCTTGAGTTATGCACAAAACTGATGGTGGTTTCTACATGATGCCAATGGGTGGTGGTTTGGTCGACGCTTCATCGAGGTATAACCTCGCCTCGCTTCTCTCGATCCTTTACCCTCCTTGCTCGTGATGGAAAGAATGTACCGAGGGTGGATGGAGTAATTACTTGATGACCGATGACTCGATTGAATGCTAATGGATGATTAGAATGAGCCGAGATTAGATGGGTTACCTCCTGCTAGGGTTTGTAGGAATGGGGAGCGGTGGTAGTGCCGACTTGTCGGTGCTCCTCGCTTTTTCCCCTTGGCTCCAATGGCTGGGTGGTGGCTAAGGGTGGGGCTCCTCCTCCTGGTTGCTCCTGGTTCTCCTGGCTGCTCCTGGTTGCTCCCTTCCTATTGTGGCCAAATGGTGAGAATGGGGATGTGGAGTGCTTTGGGGTCATGGGATGGTCTTATCCGGTCTTGGGTTTGATCTAATCCTCTTTGTGGTAATTTCCTATTTACGGTCTTCCTATTCATAGTTACCATAGCCTTATCTCCTTCCTTATTATTACTTCTTGCTCCTGGCTGCTTTCTACTGGTAATGCATATGAGCTGAAATGATGATGCTGTGGGCAATATGGTTACCTCTGTGGGCTTTCCGCTTGATCGGAACTAAATACTGTGGGTGTTGGATTCAATGGCCCAATGATGTTTTAAACAGAGGGCGATATGAGTGGGAATGCATTGTTTGGGCTTTGTTAAGCTAAGAAATTAAGACAAGGTGGTCTTTGGCTTCCATGCTGCCGAATGATGACAACCCCAAAAGTTACGGGTGCCTATTAGCTTAGGTTGGTTTGGATATCTTGGTTACCACAGATGCCGACTACTATGCTGGGTCAGGCTATCTTGGCGATCGAGGGACCAGCTATCCTAGGTTAGTACGGAAGACCCACTGAACTCAGGGTATACTGACGGCAATCCTTCTCCTCTATCCTAGCTAGCAATACTGATTTCGGTTCTACTAACTACTCCTTGAGCTATTGGTTGTAAAACAGGAAAGACGAAGGATGGCTAGATGAGATGACAAGGATCTTGATAAAATGAATGCAAGCACCTTCAGCTGCAATTTACTTAATTCTTGTAATTGATGTTTGTAAAAGAGTTGAAATATTAATTATACATTAAGCATTGATTGTAATATTTTAATTCACTTTGTAATTGAATTTGTTGTACAATTGTGATGTGAAATGAGAATATTTGCTTATTTATAAAGTTCAAAGTGTTAATTATACGATTTAAAAGATGACTGCGATCATGCTTTACAATTATTTAATGAATTTTTAATTAAGCTAATTACCGATTACTGTTGATTAGTTTAGTTTAATTACGCGGGTTCTCACACTCTTCGGCCTCAGCACCCCCTTCTTGTTTAGTCACGGGTGGAGGAGTAGATTTGGCATATGCTTGGACCAGAAGGGCCAATTTACACCCTATCTCCCTCGCGATGCGTATATATGATTGCTATGAATTTGGTCCCATAAGCTCAACTAACTCCCGATATGTAAGATGTCCTCTCCGTGGGGAAAGACAACTCAATCTCAGATCATGCACATTGCGGTCCACTTGCAATGTGTGGTACAATCACCGCATCACAGCGCCCCATGTACGCTGCTCTGGTCTTGCTTGGGGCACGGTCGCCGATTGGAAATAACGCAAATCAATCCCCTCGACCTCCGTGAATAGTCCCTTGACCATAGTAAATTTTGAAATTGACGACGTTGGACATATTTAACGACTTGCACCATAAAGAACATTTCCACGATTAACCGCATATCTAAAACTATACTACCCAATCGAAAAGTATTATGTAAAACTATACCGCATTGCGTAATCAGACATCTAAAACTATGTAATCTATTCGGTTAAAAAATTACCCGAGAGGTAGGCAATCGGACAGCAATAAGCTTACGCTAGTTTCTCTCCTCCCTCTACTCTTCTCCCTTTTTTTTTACGAACAAGAATGAGTCTGCAATTTGAATTTTGTGGGGTTTTATAGGTTAGTCTTCTGCGCTGCCGGTTGAATCGGCGACATTAACCTATCGCTGCTGAATCAAGGCGGCGTAATCGACCGACGACGAGGGGAGAGGATCTCAGAGCGCTTCAACTGGTGATAGGTTCTTGTCGTCAGTTGAGCTGATGACAGGTACACAGTTTTGTAATTTTTAGGGGAGATCGTATATTTTTGTAATTATCTTTTTTTAAAAAATTCGCTGTTCATCTGAATAAATTCAGTATACGTGCATACACATTTAGTAAAAAAACGTGTGTTCACGCTCCGTATTATCTTAATTAGCGGTAGATCTGCGTTGTCATGTATGAAATAAAAATCGTATGTATGACGACGATTAGATTGGGAATGGTACAATATACATCTCGTATGCGCCAAAGAATAGCTAAACCTTATATGGATCTCGATAATCCGCGATTATTTTGAGAGACTCTACATGTACCTTGTGAGAAATCAAAATATGGAACAATGAGTAAAAGTAGCAATGTAGTAGAGAGTACATCAATAAGTATGTAAAGTATCTAAAGCTTTCAAAAGTCCGGAGCTAAGGGACTATAGAATCACGCAGCCTCCGAATGAAATTGCTTTTTTTGTCGAGACTGCTTTTTTTTTATGAATAACCATCTGTTAGAAACAAAAGAGAGAGCATCGATGATTTTCTTTGAGATTAAGGAATTAATAAGTGATTTTCTCAAAACAAGAATCAAGATATCTTGATAGAGTGATAATTTGTATGTCGAGTCCAGGATGTCAAGAATGATCATATCAACCGGTTTTTATGTGCAGCAATATATCATCTTCCACCATTTTTAACTCAATATCTGAAGTGAAAAAGACGATATCTATACAGTATACATGGTTTGGCTAGAGGTAATGTATACAATTCATATAAAAAGCTATAAAACGAGTTATCACCCCAAAATAAGCTGCTGTAATAAGCAAAATGGGGAAAAAGTAGTTGATGTAGCACAACAATCTGAGAAGGAATGTTTCAGATATGTGAAAATCTCTAGAAATATATAATGCAAGGCATTTTGTAGTAAAGAGATACCTCTAGCCATCCCAGAGTGTGTGACTCAATTGCTCAAATAGCATTTCGGTGACCGCTTCAATGACCAAGCGGGAGCAAATAAGGAGAGGCTATTATTTGGTTTTTACTGCTTGAAAGCTGGCTTAAGAAACTCCGATTTGCCCTCTCTCTTTGGAGGTGGTAATGTCAATTCCTTAGTCGGCGACTTCTTCTCCGAGCAAGTGCAAAACAAAGAAGGAACGATTACATTCTTATATCTTTTTTGTTCTCAGGTTGTATATAATATAAATTGGTAATTTAAACTGGCATTAACATTGGATTGACCTGGAATTCTGTTGTCAAACCTATGGAGATGGATTCCAAGCATCTGTATCTGCATGTGAGAATGTTTTCATCTGTGTGATGAGCACAGTAATACGACATATGAGCATCCATCATTACGAATTGCTGAGGTAGTAGCAGCTGGTAGGAACTACTAAAGTAAATTTGGAGCAAGTACCTTCTTGTGGTGGTTTTGTTTAACTGTGCTGTCCAACTGTTGAAGATGACCATTGTATTTCTGGAAAACAGAAAGCAGACAAACAAAAGTTATTACCGAAATGGAGATGGTAATCTACCAACTGTAGAGGTGAGCTATTGGCAAAGTTTAGTGTACCTTTTTTGAACAAGCTATTATTATTGATAATCGACATCAAGCTGTAATAGGTAGCTATTGCGCACCTATCATTCGCGATTAGCTAAATAGTTCATTGGATCTAATCCTTTCTTGCTCTTAGAAGAAAAAGGAAACATTGCAATAACAACACATATATAAAAAGGGCAAATTTCCTTTGGCAAAAGCATTTCCATTTCAAAGAACTTGAAAAGAAATGAGAGCTTCAACATATCACTTTTAAGATCCACCCAATCTATGATTCGATAATTTTCAAAGGATAAGTCAGAAATATAAGGAGCACTCGAAAAGGTGCAAATATAAAGCGAGAATGCAAAGGCAAAAACACTTATTCTAGTTTTATTGTACTATTCAAGCAAGAGATGAGGAAATATTACTGGAGGGCAATAGATGTGGGATTGTATACAATTCGGTACGTGTGAGGGTCACGGTAGGCCACGAAAAACCTCAGAACAATATCAATAACGAAGGCAATCTGGCCAGCTATATCCAAGAAGAACAGGTGCCTAGGGAGCCCTCTGAAGAAGCCGAATTCCAAGGGCGTAAAGAAGGAACTATAGACTGCCCAAATGAGTATGAACCTGGTCCATAACCGATACCACCGCAACGACACCATCCAAAAAAATCACAGCTCAGTAAATTAGCACCCCAGTTAGCATAGTTTACACTGAAACAGTGCAAAATATTCATTCTATGATTTGGTTAAAAGACATGGATAAGAAACAACATTCTCCAGGGCTCCAAGCTCGCAAAACATTCCACCTTAGTTTACCAAAGTTGTTGATCAACAACCATACAATTTTGTTGCCTAGGAAAGCTCAATTGATTGATGAGAAAGTAGCTAGCGCCATACATAGCCTTTGCTAATTAGGTCAAAAGAAGTAATTAGGCAAAATGGGCCTCTGTTTAAGCATTCTTTGCCCACAAAGCAGAAGTTTATCAATTGTCCTGTGAGTTCATCCACACATCCCATCATGCACATGCACATGTCTCGAGGTGATGTGGCCGTGAGTGGGTTCCTCTTGTGCACCGATCTAATGGTACTATGTAAGGAAAAAAAGGGTCACTATGTATAGAATCTAGGTTAGGTATATACAAACCATACATGTCTATGTAATGTAAACCATAGAGAAAGGTAGAGGCTATGTTTTAAGGACCTACGGCCATATCTTTTCATAAGAACACCCACAAAGAGGATAGGTACTGGATTTTTCTGCCCTTTTTCGTAAACATACTCATCATCAAAATCTGTTGCACGCTGCCCCCAAAGAGCAACTGTAGCACCAGAACATATATAGCCAGAGCTTTCAGATCTTGTCATCACCAAGCACTAACCCCATAATCCCCCTTGCACCAATAGTAGTATCATTCAACCATTTCATCGCAGAGCAAAGGGAGGGTCTGGGTGAGAGAGGAAGGGGGAGAATACCTCAGAGCGAGGCTTCAAAGAAGACCACTACACCACCAAAGAGCAAGCCCCATAGCCATATCCAAGACCCTTTGTTCATGCATAATCAACAAAACTCACATTAGAGCAATCATCAAAACTCAAACATAAAACCAAATTTGTAAAAGGAGTAGAGGAAGTGAGCAGATGGCGCTTGGCGCCGAGTCGAGCAGCGGGCAAGAGAGGCCAAATTTGTAAATATTTCACAAGCTATAAAAGGAAATCTGCACACTAGAAACTCATGGCGATGAATAAAATCCACGTTAGGAGATCGCAAGAAAAGGTTTTACACGCTTGACTTTGCTATACCTAAATATCCTTTTCTTTTCAAAGATCCCGGTGCCTCTTCTACAATGTAGCGGAGCAATTGCTCCACTTGAACTTTGTCTCAAACGCAATAATTAGAATAAACAAAAAGTTTGTTATCAAATAATCTACCAAAGGATCCCATAATTCAAATATCTTAAATTATAAATGTTGTTCACAAGCAAAGTATTTGTTACGGGTGTGCACCCTTTCTCTTGCGCGCACACCTGGCCCCATGTCCATAATACTTTCTTTGTTCGCAAATCATACGCCAGATGAAAACACATATTGAACTATGGAAAATGAAAATAAAAGGAGGTAACAAGCTTGCCAACCTATATCTTGTGAAAGCATAGTGTGTAAAAGATCCCCCAACTGTTAGTGGCTACATATATTTGCTAGAAGAAAAACCTAACAGAATGAACATGACCATGTTCAAGAGCCTAAGAGTGAACTCGTAAGTTTGAAGGGAAAGCATCCATGTGGTTGACTAAAACAAGATTCAAGGCTGATTACATAGCAGTCCACTTTAACCCAAGCTCTCAAGTGAGGTTTTTGCCCCAGATTCACACCTATGATATCTTACTATCTTAGGGAGAGAAAGTGTGCATAGTGCACGTGTTTGAAAGTAAGTACATATAGATGGTCACACTTAACCAAAAGTTAAAACAATATCGTGAGACGTTCTAAGATCAACCCATATTAATCACAAACCAGAAAAAACAACCACAAAGAAACAAAGGTTTCTAGAAGAGAAACTAGACAAATTGATTAGGCGGTGTTCGATGCTTTGCACTCTGGATTATTTCATCCTCATCAAGAAGGTCCTCCAACTTAAAATTTTCCTTGTCTAAAATAGTATCCACCTGAAAGAAATAGCAAGGTGACCATTTAATAATAAAAAATGTACCCTACACAAAATATAATCACCACAAGTGCAAGCACTCACCGGCGATGCGGCAGAGAGTCCAGGTACGTGCCAAAACATCTTGCACAATGACAATTCCATCACTCCGTCAAGATATCAAGCACTCTCACAGCCTCGTAAAACAAGCGGATTTAGAGCTCGATTTCCACATCGTGGGGGTGATTCATGTTCGGACTTCGACTGCACTCGCAATAGCTGATTGTGAGATGAAACAGAACAAAATTTCAATTGGTGAGGAAAATAAAACTTTGGTAACCTTCACAGACACCACCTCAACAGATATGCATTAAAAAAACATCCCCCAAATATCCGGTTCCAAATCCTCAAACAACTGCACCGAGAGCCACTGATGAAGCGAAATTTTCACCATGATCTTCCGTAATCACACAACTACTCTTCAAAGCGGAAAAGCGAAGGCAACAAACCAAATAATCCGGAACCAATCACATTAACATCGGAAAACAAGCACAAAAGCACATCAACTCAAACATATAGATATACCCTCATGGCGTGAGCGCCGCAGCGTGGGGGACGAAGTCGAGGGCCCTCGGCGCGCCCATGAAAGGAGGCCAAAGGGGAGGTGGGGTGGCAGAACCAGCGGGCGCGTCGAGCACGGAGGAGCCGGAGGGCAAAGACGGTCTGATCTGATTTGGCATGCCAGAAGCGATCGGGCCGGGTCAGCGCTTTGACCCAGAGGGAGCAGCGGCATGAGAGGTGGCACCAGAGTGGGTGCGGTGCAGGAGAGGGTGGGCGAGCATGGAGCGACCGAGGCGGCGGCGTTAAGCGCGGGCGGGAGCAGGAGGCGGCGACGAGGCGCGCTAGGCTGGGCCACCGAGGAGTCGACGGCGTGTGGTCTGGGCGCGAGGGAGCGAGCGGTGTTGTTAAAGCGAGCCGGAGGCTGAGGCGGCACGGCGGCGCCATAGGGCCGGACCGAGCGAGAAGCGATCGAAGAAGCGGGATAGCGGATGGGCGGCGTTGGCGCCGATGTTTGGCCGGAGAGGAGGCGCCAAGTAGCTTGGCGCCATGGGAGAGCGGAGAAGAGATTGGAGAGGAGAGTTCGGGAGAAGATAAGGCAAAGAGCAGCTAAAACAACGACGAAGAAAAACGCTGAACGCCCAAACCCACCGAAGGCGAACGACGGAACCATCGAAGCAACCCGAATCGACGGTGAAAGGCGGCGAGCAAAATCAACGCTTGAGACGCGTGCAGAGGCGACGTGGCCGTTTAAGATGGAGCAAAGAGCGTCTCCGTTTATAAATAAAGATACCTCCGGAAAAAAAATTCTAGCGTGCGGAGGGAACCCGTTGGCTGGGTGTACATGGTGACGTATGTGTGCGTTCGGTGTGCACGTCCGTCTTACACTCTTAAAAAATAACAAGGAAGATGGAAGGCTTACGTAATCCGACTAGCTCTCCTTTTGTCCTCCAACGAAGAAGAAATTAAGATTAGCCAAGGAAAAGTGAAGAGAACACTGCGGTGGTATGGAGTGTAGCATGACTGGGACGCGTCATTAGATTAAAGTATCGACCAGACTAGTGCGGGCTTCTGGTCGTTGGCTGGGGCTTCCTCGATCCTGCTAATCGTGGCATGATTCAGCTAGGGCGTGTCCGGTTGTTGGTACCGAGACATGTTTGAATGATATCATCTTGATTTTATCTTAGATGGTATGATACAAATTTATGGAATATTATCTTTAGATGCTAAACCATCTTAATCATCTAAAACAATGGAAACGTATGATACAAGAACATCTCATTTTATTCAACTTCATCCCACCAACCAAACATACCCTTAACCTTGCTCGACCGGCGGCGGCGCCAGCCAGTGATCATGTGACCTGGCAGGGGTCTAGCCTCTTATGCTGTAGTTCTTTAATTCTTAGTCAATTTTATAAACATTAGCATTATTTCGACTCTTATCAAATATAATTATACTGTATAGCTTATTTAGCCTTGAAGTATAAATTCCGGGCTCCACCGAGCCATCGCGGCAACCAGTCACAGAGGGGAGCTTCTTCTTTTTTTTTTCGATCAGTAGCTATTGTCGTACGCAGCCACGCAGGCTGTTGACATTAACAAAGGCAGGCAGGGATTTGGAGCATTCTTCCATGAACTCTGCCTGCGCCAAGGCGGGCGCGGATAAAAGCTATAGAGTATAGACTAATCACTATACTATGTCTTGCATCTTAATGCGGTTATACCTTGTGTTGACTATTCATTAAATTCTAGTGTCATAGTGTTTAAAGGCCGGCAAACTATTAAATTCTCTAGAAGATATGCTCCCTGCTCGCAGGTAATTAAAGTTTCCCTTGTAAGGGCAGTAAAAACCGGAGCAACAGATATCTCTTATAATAAGTTTAGCTATTCGTATATGTTCGCATCAATACCAATTTGTCATATTCTTCCATCTATAGGTTTCACTGTACACATTTCTCATTAGTGCAAAAAATCAGCGTGTTTACCAAGTGATATCGCAATTAAATATGCATGATATTGGTTGGGTTTCCCCCAGCTATGTAAGGGCGTTTTTCGTGTCCTGAGGATCGCCTCTTACCAGTTACCACTCATCCTTCAGATATCTACCCTCTGTCTGGAGATTCTTGACAAAGCTCTCGGCCTTTGGCATGTCTGCAACAGCGAAACCATCGAAATTTGCACGAGAAATGAACAGATTGCCACAGAATGAATCATTTATAGAAGTACTGGAGTATTTCTTATCCGAAGAACATGAGGTCTGGGAGAAGTACCTGCTCTCCTGAACAATGGTGTGAAGAACTTTATGTAAATCTCTGGCCATGCCTTTGGCATCACCGCAAACGTAAACGTAACCATCATGGGAGAGCAGATCACAGGATTAGGACTAAAGACTATGAGAAATTTATCAGAAAGGCAGTAGTTCAATTACTTTATGTGCCATTTTACGTTGCACATATTCCTTAGTATGGCCCCCATGAGAGAAGGCGAGAACCGGCTTGGACAATGCCCCTTGCTCAAGGAAGTTGTTCAGCTCATCCTCATAGATGAAGTCCTGCAAGGTCACAATTATGTCAGTTACAATAAAGAACCCTTTGGTATTAAAAGATCTTTGCTGTTACGTGGAGTGTATGTTTGGTGCGTACCATCTTGATGTTTCTGCATCCAAATAAGAGCACCGATCGACCAAGCTCAGCTCCAGATTCTTTTTTAGTCAACCTCTCCTGATATCAAGGATGCAATTTATATATTAGCAATTTGATAGAATGGTAAACAGTATAAATACAGAGGTATATCAAACTGCAATAAACCTGCAAGAAGCTGCGGAAGGGCGCAAGACCGGTTCCTGGGCTAATCATGATAATAGGCACTGAAGGATCAGCAGGCAGTTAGAAGTTTGATTGCCTCACAAAAATCGAAGCCCGGCTGCATTCCTTGCTCTCTTCAGAATTGATTGCAATGGTAGAGCAGCTTCAGAAAAACTCATTTGTGATTTGAGGGATTACTTTCAACTCAATTGTTTGAAATTTAATTAACTTGGACATGATAACCACAAAAGTCAAGCTTTGGCAGGAATGTTTTAGGTACAAATAAGCTTAGTTTGCAGAGAAATTGGAACTTGCACGATTGTTTTTTACTACGGGAATTTACACGGTTTTTGAAACGAAATACTTGAAATGATCTATAGGTAAATCATCTATCAATGATAAGATGACACACTTCTGATAATTGTATTAGAGAGAGAAATGCCAGAATTATAACAATCACACGGTCAACCCATTTTGGTGCAAAGTAAAATGACAATGTTTGATCAGCAACCAATCTTAGGAAAATAGCCTGAATTGTCACCTAGTGTATCAGGAAGTGGCTAATGACGCACCCATGGAATGTATCAGGGGACTATTCTAAGTAGTACAGAACCACTAATTGAATATTGTCGTAGCTAAATGGCTAGACAGTGGGTACGGAGTACCCTCCGTACCCTTTGTCTTGAAGAAGGACTGAAAGGAGAGAAGGGCCAAAGACCCTGAATGAGTGTGTATATTGCTTATGTGTAAATGAGGATCCCCCTTCCTTACATGCTCAGGCAAGAAGGACATTTACCTTCTTGTCCCATAGGCGAGAGAGAGAGAGAGGGGGGGGGGGGGTAATCTAGGTACATTTGCCTAAATACATTATACCGACTAGGTTTACATATGTACTATTGGAATTAATATGGGCTAGGCCCAAATTTATATTCTAATTAATTCCTGGTAAATCTCAAAGGCCCATGTGCATATGCTAAATCTGTTTAGTCCCACATGGAGAGATGAAGGGGAGTTACACCACTTTATAAGGTGAAAAATGGTAGCCCTTCTTGTGGAATTAGAAAGAGCCAACACACGCGCGCTCGCTCGCCTCGCCGAGCCGTGCGGTGCGGTGCATGCAGGCGTGTCAGGTGCGGACGCGATTTTCTTTATCTATTCGAAAATCGAAACGCACTGACTCGTAATTGATGGCGAATCAATAGCAACCTTTGGTCTTCTGATCTATTTGTTTTTCGCTGATAAAAAGAACAGAGTTCTGCTTCTTGATGGCGAATCAATGGCAACTTTTGGCCTTTCGATTCTGCTTATTGATGGCGACTGTTGGCCTTTCGATTCTGTCGAATCAATGGCGACTGTTGGCCTTTGGACTCCTCTCTTTTGGCTATTTAAGAGAACTGAGAGAACTGGTTCTGGTTCGACCTTTTCACTCCCACAGTTCAGAATTCCACAGTTCTTGTTGCTATCTCTGGCGATCTCCATCCCAGCGAGGCGTGTGTACGGTCGCACTGGGAGAGCAAGCCTCCGGAACCCTCGTCCTTGAAGGCTTGCACGAGTGAGGACAAATAAGGTTTTGGGGAGCGTTCGCGCGGCTGCTCGCTGATCCTCTGCTACATCTACATCAACTGCACGACTACTACCACGACATCCACTACGTCATGACGAACGATGTCCTCATCGAGAACTCTGTTGCAGCTTCGTCTTCCACCGATTCTGGGTATGGCTATCTCTTTCTTATTACTTGGTTTATTTTACTATCTGTTGTTGTCTTGAATACTGAGATAGTTGTGCTATCTTCTGTTCTTCTAGAATCTAGCATGGCTATAGTGTTCTGGGTTATCTGCTTTGTGAAAATAGCTAGAGTATTTTCCATGTTTTATCTAGCATGTTTCTGGATTAAAGTAATTCAAAAAAATGCTTATATACTCAACAATCCAAAAACCTTATTCTAGGCATAGGCATTTTTCGTCAATCGCTTTGTGCCACTAAACCCTCTAAATTCGATGGTGCGAATTACAAGAGGTGGCGCACCAAGATGGTGCTTTGGCTAACTGCCATGAACGTTTTCCATGTGGCAAATGACAAGCATGAAGGAACACTTACTCCTGAACAGGAGCAAGCGTTCGAGGCTGCTGATAACCTTTTTAAAGGTGCCATGGTTAGTGTTCTTAGTGAGAAGTTAGTTGATGCATACATGGTGATTAGAACTGGGAAAGAGATGTGGGATGCACTCGAGGCCAAATTTGGGGTTTCGGATGCAGGCAATGAATTGTATCTCATGGAGCAATACCATGACTATAGAATGGTTGATAGCCGTTCTGTAGTTGAACAGGCTCATGAGATACAATCCATGGCCACAGAACTTGAGTACTTCAAGTGTGTGTTACCAGACAAATTTGTCGCAGGAGGCATTATTGCCAAGCTTCCTCCTTCTTGGAGGAATTTTACTACTTCTTTGAAATACAAGAGACAAGAGTTTTCTATTGAAAATCTCATTGGGTCTCCTGATGTTGAAGAGAAGGCAAGGGCAAAAGATACACACACTAGAGGTAATGAGGGACATTCTAATGCCAATGTGGTGCAGAAGAAGAATGGTCAAACTCAAAAGTTCAAAGGAAAAAACAAGAGTGCACAAACAACAAGCTTCAAGAAGAAGAAGAAGAACACAAATGATGACCTTTGCTTTGTGTGTGGCGAATCTGGTCATTGGGCCAAGGATTGCAGCCAATGCAAGGGTGGGGAGAATCAGCAAGGGTAGAATTCCAAGTCTGCCAATGTTGTTGTTGGTACTACTGAGACGGGAACTTCAGGGTATGGTAATTTACCTACTGTTCTTTCCGTATGTCAATCTACCGATTGGTGGATAGACACTGGTGTTAATATACATGTGTGTGCTGATATTTCATTGTTCTCTTCTTACCAGGTCACTCGGGATTTAGCCGTTCTAATGGGGAACGGGTCACATGCCACTGTTCATGGTGTTGGCATGGTCGATCTGAAGTTTACTTCGGGAAAGATTGTGCAACTGAAGAACGTACATCATGTGCCACCTATCAATAAGAATCTCGTCAACGGATCTCTTCTGTGTAGAGATGGCTTTAGACTGGTATTTGAGTCCAATAAATTTGTAGTGTCAAAGTATGGACAATTTGTTGGTAAAGGCTATGTGTGCGGAGGCTTGTTCCGCCTATCTCTTTTAGATTTGTGTAATAATGTTGTGAACTATGTTTGCAATGGTAATGCGACTACTATTTGGCATTCATGACTTTGTCACATAAATTTTGGTTGCATGACGCGGTTAGCCAGTTTAGAGTTAATCCCAAAATTCACCCTTGTCAAAGGTTCTAAGTGTCAAGTTTGTGTGCAATCAAAGCAGCCTCGTAAGCCTCATAAGGCCGCGGAGGTAAGAAACTTGGCACCATTAGAACTCATACATTCAGATTTGTGTGAAATAAATGGTGTGTTGACAAAACAGAAAATAGACATGGAGCAACGAGCGAGAAAATCCAACGATGGTCAAGATGAATAGGGTCTTCTGCAATCAGGTTTGGGATGTCTACTTTAAAAACCATGTCCTGCATGCCCTCCGAATGTCCCTTTTAGACCACTGTCCCCTTCTTCTCTCTAACTGCACTGGGCCGAGATGGCTTGCTAGATTCCGCTTTGAGAATTTCTGGGTTAAGATACTAAGATTCAAGGAAGTAGTTCTAAATGCGTGGTCGACATACAACCATCCCACGAAGCCGTTCTACTGACTAAACCATAAACTGGCCACAACGACGTCAAAGCTTCGGGAATGGAGTAGAAACCTCTTCTCACAAGCGAAGCTGCAACTCCACACGGCTTTGGAAGTGATACACCAACACAAAGTTCTTCCATTTAAAAGCCAACTCAAGGAGACGTAAAAACCACATCCAGAGGTTGCGCAATGGGTAGGGATGGGCTATCTCGCACGAGGATAAACAAGAATCCTTAAAACAACATTTCCAAGACGCGCTGTCTTTGCCAAACACAAGAACCCACGATCGAAGCTGGGTGGCGATGGATTACAGCTCGCAGAACCTGGACAGCCTGGAGGGACCCTTCACTGAGCAGGAAGTCACCAACGCCCTAGCCCATATGCCAAGCGATAAGGCACCAGGCCCCGAAGGTTTCACGTTTACATTCTTCAAATCATGTTGGTCCATTATTAAAGCTGGCATCATGGCGGTTTTCTGAAGCTTCCACAACCTACGTACGGCGAACCTGCACCTCCTCAACACATCAAACATCGCTTTGATACCGAAGAAAGATGTGGCTGAATGGGTGGCCGATTACTGACCCATTAGTCTCATTCATGGGGTGGGAAAGTGGATCTCCAAGACTCTGGCCTTACGAGTGGCACCGCACCTGGACCGCCTGGTCTCAGTAAACCAAAGTGCTTCGTAAAGAAAAGAAGCATCCATAACAACTTCTTGTATGTCAAAAATTTGACAACTAGGCTTCACAGATCTAAAACACCAACACTCTTCCTCAAGCTAGATATTGCAAAAGTGTTTGACACGGTTCATTGGGATTACCTCCTATAACTTCTCCAAAGAAGAGGATTTCCATCAAGATGGAGAGGTTGGCTCACGACACTATGGTCTTCGGCCTCCTCCAGAGTACTCCTCAATAGCATCCTCGGCAGCAGGATCAATCACAGAAGGTGCCTGCGGCAAGCAGACATGCTCTTCCCTTTTCTCTTCATTCTGGCAATCGATCCTTTACAAAGATTGTTTACAAAGGCAACAAACATGTGATGTTTGGACCATCGCCACGACCGCTTTGACATTCTCAGGACATCGCTCTATGCCGACGATGCAGTAATCTTTTAGCCCCTGCTAGACAAAGCTGAGGGGTAGGTTGACAGGCTAACAAGGCAGATTGCTCACTTCAGCTGGTCGCTCCACCCTGGTGAAATCGGTGCTCACCTCAATCCCAACCTACTACCTCACAGCCTTAAAAGTCCCATTTATGCTTTGGACTGCATAAGGCAGCGGTTCCTCTGGTCGAGGGTAGAAACGATATCAGGAGGTAAATGCAAAGTAAACTGGGACAAGGTGTGTCGAGCAACAAAGCTCAGCGGACTTGGAATCCTCAACTTCACAAAATTCGCAAGGGCATTGAGGCTTCGGTGGTTGTGGCCATAATGGAATGTTGAAAGCAAGCCGTGGGTTGGCATGGAATTACCGTGTGACAACGCTGACAAGCGTCTCTTCGAGGCGGCCACCTCAATTACGTTCGGCAATGGCCAAAAAGCTAAGTTCTGGACTTCAAAGTGGCTAGGTGGCACATCCCTTAAAGAGTATGCTTCAGAGATGTTTCGCTTTTCAATTCGGAAGAACAGATCAGTTTATGCGGCGCTCCAGGAGAATCATTGGATACATGCCATCAACATACCAGGGGTAATTACAGGCTAGCTAGTACACCAATTTCTACGCCTATGGGAAAGGGTAAACCAAATCACTCTGGATACAACCGACACAGATGTGATCACATGGAAGCTAAACTCACAGGGGGGATACACAGCGAAAGCAGCTTATGAACTGCAATTCATTGGTTCAACTATAACTGACTACAAAAAGTTAATTTGGAGAACTTCAGCACCCCTAAAATGCAAGCAGTTTGCGTGGTTCGCCATCCAAAACAGACTATGGACATCTGAAACACTGCAAGCACGGGACTGGCCAAATCAGGGCACATGCCCACTTTGCAGACAAGCCACTGAGATGTCTTGCATCTCCTGTCAAAGTATAGGCATTCCCAATGAGTTTGGAACTTCACGGCAGAATGGTTGGGTTGTGTTCCGCTCAACCCATCCCTATGGGCCCCGAGCCACGACATCGGAGACTGGTGGTCAAAAACTTGTAAATTGGGTCATCTACCAGTTAGGGCGATGGTCACGGTGGTCAATCTAACCATCTGAGAGATCCGGAAGAAACACAACACTAGAACTTTCAACAGAAGGTACTCCTCGCCTATGGAGCTGTTTACAAAGATAAAGGAAGAAGGAAGAGCTTGGACCCTCACGGGGAAGTGCTTGGAGCATATAACGCCTGTGTAATTAAATCTTAAACTATGTTAGGGCTTCAGATCTGTGGTCTTTATATCCTGCTTCTACTTTATTATTAATATAATAGGCAATACTCAAGCCTGTTTCTTAAAAAAAGAAAGAATTAGCGCAGATGTAATTGCTAACACACAAAGTCTATGTTGCCTTCCGATACCAAATATTTACATCAGCTATACTTTTGTCTTTAGTAAGATAACCCCTTTATATGCTGAAAACAGAAGCTAAACTAAGAGGTCCATGAAAACTGAAGCTAAGAGGCATATTCAGTTGTCTCAACTTACAGCTTAAAAAGCCGACTGGGGCATGCAATATCTACTGAAATTTTAAATAATTTGAGCAAGAAGTTTTGCGACCGATACGTGTATGAATAAGTTCAAAGGTCAGGTAGCAGTTCGCTTCAAACAGAACATTCTAGATTATTATGGAATGGAGTGATCAATGAATAAGACCTGAACTTGACTGAAAACAACATCAGAAACATCCACACGTTTCCATCTTGGAGGCTTAATATAATAGTCCTATTCAATCGGTATGTGCCGTCGAATTCATTAGAACAACCTAACGGAAGGTGTTGCGTGGACCGAGCGCTCGGATGGTTGGCTACGTCAGGTGAGCGAGTTGTCTGTCAGGGTTTGATTTGGGTAGTTCGAACATCACGCGCCTCACCGGATTAAAAAAAAGTATCTGTGCGTAGTAAAGTGTGTATCTGTGTTCTATGAGATCTTGTCTCCGTAAAAAAATCCTAACGTTGTGTGAGTGAGGTGTGTGCGTGCGATGAATTTTTTTTTAAAATAATCTATTTTTTATTCCGAAGTACAGAAATAATACCGCTTAATTTTTTTTTAACAGAAATAATCGCGTGTCGCCGTACGGTTAGACGATTTGCTCAAGTCGCCGAACCACCGTGCGACAATCCTCCAAGTCGCCCTCCCATTGGGCGACTAGAGCGGGCTGGATGTAGTCGCCAACCGGATGTGCGACTAGAGCTCATATCGATGTGTATAGCGAGTTTAATAAGTCAGCAGCTATGGGCAACTTAGTTGAAGTCGCCCAACCAAGGGCGATTCAAGCTGCTAAACCTGAAATTATGTAAATCCAATTGGAATAATTGTGTTAAAATAGATATTACATTTTGTAGGTATTGTATTTAGCAAATCGTATAATATATTGTTATTTTTTGTAAAGATAAAAGTGTGGTGACAACGTTGGTTGGTCTGTTTCTTATTTTCGTAGAATATGAAGGGTACGAAATATGTCAGACTCGCAATAACATTTTGTGATCGTCGTATATTATTGTAGTGCGTTAAATTTCTGTAGAATTTTGTGAGGACGATTGAGATAGTAATGAATGGTAAGTAGATAGGTAAGTGATATTACGATGCGTCTCTCCTGAATGAAGTCGTCTGAATGTATATTTGTATATTGGCAGGTAGTCGATGAAGTACTTTGTAAAGCTTATATAGAACCTGAAGGATTCGATGGCGGTGCGAATGGTTCTTTCTCGGGATTTCGATGAAGAGGCATACTTACAATATAGGCTTGCTTTTGCAGAGTCTTTGTCTTATCGGTGCGAAAAATCGGGCGAGGCGAGCGTTGTCACGCCTTTCTCTCTGAGTCTTGTCTTTTCGGTCTTAAAAGTCGGGAGGTGGTCGGGGTAGTCAAGTCGATCCGAAAAGCCTAACCCTATATCTAAACCCCGAATCGCGCAAAGTCGTCTCCTTTAGTCTTGTCATCGCATAAAAGCGCTCCGTGTGGTCTTATCACTACTGTAAAGTCGCTCTCCTTTGGTCTTATCATCGCAAAAAGCTGCCCGTGTTGTCTTGTCACCGGAGAAAGCCGTCTCCTTTGGTCTTATCATCGCGCAAAGTCGCCTCGCGTGGTCTTGTCACCGCAAATCTGCTCTTTGGTCTTAGCATCGCGCAAAGTCGCCCGTGTGGTCTTATCACCGCAGTAAAGTCGTCTCGTCGGTCTTGTCATCGCAAGCTAATACATTACCCGCTTTGTTAGTCTCCCTGTGGGGAACTATAAAATGCACGCCCACGCCCGGGTTAGGACCAATCGACCCTTCAAACCGTAGGAAGAAGAACCTTCTCCGCCTTCTGAGAATATACGATGGCGGGCGCCGGGGACCAAGATAACCGGTCGCCAAGGTGACCTTCTCCTAGAAAGGAGGGAGGACTTCGACCCTAACTACCGGTTGATGCCGAACAAGCGTGCTCAACCGGTATGGCCGAAATCTGCGACACGGGACGACGCTATCATACTGGTCATAGACGGCCCTTTCGATGGTGGACGGCGTTTCTTCCGATGCCCATACTGGGGGTAAATAGTTTTATTCATATTCTCGCTAATACATCCTCGCATACTAACCGTCACTTATAGCGGATGGCGAAATGCAACTTCACCCGCCGGATCGATCCTCCCATGAACGACATGTTGTGAGTTACCCGGATGTATTGTGGGCCCGAATCTTTTATTTGGAGGTGCAAATTGACGATCTCAAGGAGCAAAATGATGACCTCCGCCAACAGATGCAACAGAGAGGGCAATGAGGAGGTCGTGAACATAGGAAGTTCCTATGATCCCACATGTTCTTTGTGCCAACCCTAGTCAGATATGTGTGTGCCACTATAACGACGACCGACCACGCCCGAGGCGCCTAACCGAGAACACTCTATGTGGGTAGCGAGAGGCACCTTCTACAATTAGGCACGCTAGTATCCCTTCTACAATTAGGGACGGTAGTGTCCCTTCAGACGCACTTATGTTCAATCTCCTAAAGCATGTAACTAAATGGTGGACGCGTTATTGCGATTGCCTTTTATTGAGTTGACATGTTGTATTGATGTGTCGCGTGCTTTAAGTTATATGCATCGAACAAATATGCATTGTATGAACGAAGTTCTCAAAACCAAGCTATTCCATATCGATATTGTCCGCTAGAATTACGATACAACATACTAGCAGCTCGGTAGTTGCTTACAAGAACCAAAGTACAATTCGACACAATTAGTTCGGCAGCTTGCTTACAAAACCAAAATCTCGATGAACTACAAGTTACAACATAGTAGCGCTTGTAATATGAGTTCCTAAGTGTCGTGAGCGCCTTTGCAAGTTCTCACAAGATGTGCCCTTCTTGGCGGCGGCGGCCGAACGTCTACTCCGCCACGCACTTCCCTTCGTCCATATCGTTCAGAATCGACGACTCTGCCGACGACCCTTCCCCTCTCAATAGGTCTAGATCCGGAACCCAAGTCCTATTTGCAATATCCAATGTGGAGAAGTTACCGACAACCCTGAAGTCTCTTAGCTCGCCGCACCACACCTGCTGCACCCTTTCCTTCATGAAGTACTCCGATACGAAGTTCAATGGGTCCATGCGGATGGTCCCACACGCGGCGAGGACATGAGAGCATTGCTTGTGAAGGAGCTTTAGCTTGCATGTGCAGCTAGGTTCATTCACATGGTCTCCAAGGCATACCTCATGGGTAACAAGAGACCGAGCCGTTCCGAATCCGGCTCTGTCTCGGAGGATCACGTCGAATCGATGCTCAGTATTGCCCATTACGAAGACCGTGTCTGGCCATCGAGCCTTCTCGGTCTTGGCTCGCATGTATGTAGTAATCTTCGAGCAATATGGGTTCTGTGGGTTGGTGCATGAAGTGCCGATTTGCATGTCTTTCCTCGAAATATCCGATTGTACCATGCGAACGCCTTCAACAATGGCGACAAGAGGTTGACAACGGAGGCCCTAATAACCCGGGGCTTGTATACCTCTGCAAGGTTAGTGGTCATTATGCCATACCTTGCGCCGTCCGTGTCGTGAAGTAAGGACCACTTTTCCAATGGCTCGGCCTCAATCCAATGAGAGAAACACCGATGTCCCTCGAGGTCCTCCGCGTCAAATGGGGAGGGTCGAGCTCCCGAGCAGCGAGGCGCCCTCATTTGTGCCTCCCGAGAATGAGGGATGCTTGTTTCTCTCGACGACATGCTTCTTGGTGTGCTCGTCCAACATCGCCACAACGCATCAAATTTACGTTGTTTGGTTCTCGCATGGCAAGCCTCTTGCACGCTTTCATAAAGGTTGTTTGCTGGCTGCTTGAAGAAGTTGGCCCCCAGATGGCGAATGCACCATCTGTTCCTCAGGTCTGGCCAGGGGAACGACTCATTGGGGTCTTGTTGAAGTTGTCGGATGGCCTTCATCATCCCGGAGTGGCGATCATGGATTATGCAGACATCAGGACGTGCCCCAACTACTCCCTCCTTCAGATGATGAAGGAACCACAACCAGCTGTCGTAATTCTCACTTTCCACGAAAGCGATGGCTAAGGGCAGAATCTGATTGTTGCCATCAACGCCAATTGTTGTCAGGATCATGCCCTTGTATTTCCCAGTTAGAAATGTCCCGTTTACTGAGATCACGGGCAACATGTGTCTGAATGCATTGATGCATGGACCGAATGCTAAGAAGGCCCTCTGCAAGACCATAAAACCTAGCAGCGGTCTTTTGACTGGCCGATCCTTCACAGCAATGTATGTGCCCGGTTCTGTCTTGCAAAGACTGGAGCATACGAGGAAGGTTGTCGAAGATGCCTCGAAGAACCGAACCTCCTTTCCAAAGCCTTCGCTTAGCACGCCATGCCTTCGCGTAGCTAATCTTGTACTTGAATTTCTGCTCGATAGCCACCATGATGTGCTTGGCCATGCCATTGCCGCCCGAGAAGTCGGCACGGAGGGGCGTGGCGACGGAATGCAAGCGCTCCGCGATAGGCAAGTCGGCGACATCGCGACATCCCGCAGAAGTCGGGCCATCTCCCGAAAGGAGGTGGAAGGTGTGCGTCTCGGGCGCCAACGGTCCACCAGGCGCCGGGAGCGACCGGTCGAATGGGAATCGTCGTGACCGCTCCGGACCAGCCTGAACCTCCCCATCGTCGTCGACCAGACCGTCGTCCTCTTCGGTGGCCTCTACCATCCGTGCGAGAGGTAGAAGGCCGGAACGGCTCAGCCTACAAAGCACGAAGAAGTAAGTACGTAATGCGCATCTGATACAAAAAGTGACAAATTTGCGGACAAACCTCTCTACCCAGCGTGGGTCTAGTCTCCAAGCCCGTCGGGTGTCCGCAGTCTGAACCACCCCCTTAACTCACCGCGTCGTCCCGCCAACCGGATCGGCACACGACGGCTCATGGTGGTCTTTGACGTCGACCAACCGTCCAATGAGACCGAAATGCCAATCCGAACCACGTGGTCTTGAGCCATACCGCAAATTAAGAAATTAAAAGCATTCATATTACTTACGATTTAAATTATACTCCAATGGCATTACACTTTGCCCTAACACAATGACATAAATTTTCCTACTGAAAGGCTATATTACGTTAACGCCTATACCGATCGCTATGGATTGCGAAATATTTAATACATCATCGTTACTATGCATATTTATAATGGGTGAAGCTTTAGGAAAAAACAAAATTTGACATGTTTGATAATCCAACGTGTTTGGAACCATGTATCGTGTATTTAACATTCTATAAACTAGCATTTGCGAATGCAGCGTTATCGACATGTTTACCATTATATAAACTAGCATTTAGAAAAGTAACATATACGCAATTAGCGCAAAGACGCAGAATAGTACAACTAAATTTATTTTTATTAACTCATTTTTCCTTCATGTTATCTCTCAACATTTGCTAACGCACCATGGTTACTAATTAATCATGCCATCTCTAAATATTTGCTAACAATATGTCACTATACATAAAGTTGCTTGCTAACCTACCATGGTTTCAAAAATAAACTTCTACAAATTAATACTACAAACTTACCGTCCTAGTCGTCGATACGAAACGAAAAACTTTTTTTTCCTCCTCTTCTTCTTCCCCTCCTATTTTTCTTCCTCTCTTTCTCCTCTTTTCCTCTCGTCTCGGTTGTGTTTCTGGCGATTCGCGCGTTGGAATGGCGACGGTTCGACCGCGCGTGGTTTTTATAGCTGCCCCAAGTCGTCCAACCGTATGGCGACTTGGGTTGAGCTGCCACCAAGTCGCCATACGGTTGGGCGACTTGGGTTGAACTACCACCAAGTCGCCAATCCACAAAGCGACGACGCCTGGAAACTTTAAATCGCCGTCCTATTGGGCGACTTGAATTATTGTCGCACTGCGGTTGGGCGACTTGAGCAAATTGCCCAACCATACGGCGACACGCGATTATTTCTGTAAACAAAATGTAAGCGGTATTATTTCTGTATTTTGGAATAAAAAATAGATTATTTTTTAAAAAAAATCGCGTGCGATTGGTGCCCTTTTAAAAAAGAGAAATTCATATTTTGCCCTTCAAGGTTACCAGTTCAAAGCTCCTGTGGGTTGGTTGGGTGGTGTTAGTGTTGGAATTAATACTGGCTAGACCCAATTTTAATTCTAATTAATTCCTAGAAAATCTCAAAGGCCCATATGCATATGCTAAAAAATGTTTAGTCCCACATGTAGGGATGAAGGAGAGTTACACCACTTTAAAAGGTGGAACGTGGTAGCCCCTCTTGTGGAATTGGAGAGAGCCAACATACGCGCATGCTCGCTCGCTCGCCGAGCCGTGCCGTGCCATGCCTTGCGTAGGCGTGTCAGGTGCGGGCACGTTTTTCTTTATCTATTCGAAAATCGAAACACACCGACTCGTAATTGATGGCGAATCAATGGCAGCCGTTCATCTTTGGCCTCTTTGTTTTTGGCTATTAAAACGATTTGGACTCTCTAGCAACTGTTGGCTTTTGGACTCTCTGTTTCTGGCTATTTAAAAGAACAGAGTACTAGCTCTTCTCCAAGTTTACACAACACAGAACTCGGTTTTTGTTGTTGTCTCTGGCTATCTCTATCCCGGTGAGACGCGTGTACGGCCGCACCGGGAGAGCAGGCCTCCGAAACCTTCGTCCTTGAAGGCTTGCACGAGCGAGGACGAATAAGGTTTTTGGGGAGCGTTCGCGCGACTGCTCGCTGCTACGTCGACATCAACTGCACGACTACGATTCGTTGCTACGTTCTACATCAACTGCATGACATCCACTACACCATGACGAACGATGACCTTATCAAGACTTCTGGTGCTGCTTCTTCTTCCACTGAATCTGAGTATAGCTATCTCTCTCTTGTTACTTAGTTAGCTTTATTATCTATTATTGTTGTGAACACTGAGATAGGTATGCTAACTTCTGTCCTTCTAGAAATTAGTATGTCTATAGTGTTCTCAGTTATCTGCTTTGTGAAAATAGCTAGAGTATTTTCTATGTTTTATCTAGCTTATTTCTGGATTAAAGTACTTCGAAAAATGCTTATATACTCAACAATCCAAAAACCTTATTCTAAGCATAGGCATTTACCTTCTTGCCCCCATAGGCGAGAGAGAGAGAGGGTAATCTAGGTACATTTGCCTAAATACATTATACCGACTAGGTTTACATATGTACAGCATCCCCGACGGCACACCGGTATTCCCGATGATCCTAGGGTGTGAGGCACCCCTTGGTGCCCTGTTACGACAAACATATTAAGAACAGTGAAGCACTAATACATTTTTCTATCATCAACAGAAACAAGCATGTCCAAGTGTCCAACCTTAGAAATTCTAAGCATTACTGTGAATCTAGGGAAACCCTGCATGCTCCATAAACTGTATTCTACTTCTACATGGCATTTCTTTAAGCACACCTCACCTTCGTCTTGCAAATTCATGGAAGTGGCTGATGAAGCCCCATCATGTATCCGACTCCATTGGTGAGCTTGTTCGCTCTCATTGCGCACAATAATTGGAACCTAATATAGTCACGGGTGTCAAAACCTCTTAACATAAGTGATTGAAAAAAGTTCACGCACAATATATTTCTACTGGAAATCTAACATAGAAAAAGGTAGAGAACCTTCTTACGACATGCTACATCATGGCAAGCATAGCGGTCATCTGAGCACGAATAAGTGAAGTGTATATTACATCAACAGGGATATTGCATATCCTTTTACCCGCCTCAATTGCCTTCTCGACACCCTTCGGGGTTAGGGGCACATCAACATAGCCAGTAAACAGATTTTTCTCATTCCACAACGATTCACCATGCCAAATCAATACGAGTGCACTTTCACCTACAAGCAAATGAACAATAGGAATCAATATGAGCACACTTTCTGAGGAAATGGCGAGAGTGCCGCTATTGCATCAAAGAGAGAAAAACGTATCAAAAAAAGGGGGGTTACAAATAATAAGATAAAAAAGAGAGAGTTAAATATGGGTTGCCACTCCTACGGGATGAGTCTCATTCTCGCCCTGCAAGCAGGCTTGAAGCTTAGTCGCCCCGCTTAGCGCCCATGCCCGGGCTTCTTCCTTGATAATGGCCAGTAGCCCTATTGGTGCTTCTCTGCGGTGTTGGAAAATTCATCTATTTCTTTCTTTCCATATGTGCCAAAGAGTGAGAAGTATTAGCGAGGCTTGGCCCTTTTTGCAGCTTCCTTCTCCAGAATCGAAAGTGTCGATCCACCAGTCCACCATCCTCGACTGAGCTATCCATCGTGATGGTAATAGATTATGTTGCCCCACCCAGGTAGCCACTAATGCCCAAATTTGTCTGGCGTACGTACAGTCTATGAACAAGTGCATATCTGTTTCTGGGTTGTCAGTACATAGCGGACAACCAGTGATCATTTTGCATATGACGACCTGTTAGGACATCCGCTGTCGGGAGTTGATGTTGAATGAGAATCGATGCAAAGATTTTGTATTTTTGTGGTGCCCTGATGCACCAGATTTTTTTTTTGGAAAGGAGCCTCCAACGCTCCTAAGAATTGTGTCTCATATGCCGATTTGGTTGAGTAGTTTCCTCAGGCAGTCCACTTCCAAGTTATGTCGTCTGGCACATTTTGGGAAAGCATGACTTGATGAACCATGGTATAAACCTTTACAAACTCCCGAATTAGGTGCATGTTGATTCTTCTTCGCAGATCCGCTATCCACTTTCCTTCATGAATTGTGTCCTGTACCGTTCGGTTTTTTCGCGCTGCGATGTGGAAAAGTTCCGGCGTCAGCTCTTGCAATGACCTCGGGCCAAGCCACTTATCTTTCCAGAAGTTCAGCTTATCACCCTTTCCAATGGTTATCATCGTGGACGCACGGAACAATTGGTGGTCCTTCTCTGTTATCGGGAGCAGCATCCCATTCCATTGTTTCTCCGGTGTCTTCCATTGATGCCAAAGCCATCGAAGACGAAGAGCACGGCTAAATGGCTCTAGGCACAGAACCCCTAGGCCACCAAACTTTTTTGTATGACATATCGTGCGCCAGTTCACCCAACATTTCCCCCAGCGCAGATGTCATCTCCGGTCCAGAACCAAGCTCTTCGACGTTTGTCTATCTGCTTTATTATCCAGGCAGGTAATTTGGTGGTTGTTAGATGGTACATTGGTATGGCTGTGATGACCGCATTTAACACCACTAATCTTCCTGCTCGGGATAGCATGTTCCTCTTATACCCACTCAGCCTAGCATGCACTTTATCAAGTAAGGGTCGAAACAACACCTTCCCCGACTTACGGCGGGTGAGTGGTAGCCCAAGATAATTGCATGGCAACTGCAGTCGGTTAGTCGGAAAGTTTTCCAGAATTTCATCTAGTTGCAGTGATTGACATTGGATTGGTATGACAGCACTCTTTGAAATGTTTATGATGAGCCTTGTTACCTCGCCGAAAGGCCGCAAGATCTCCTTAAGGTTATCTACGTCCTCCTTACTTGGTGATAAAAAGATCATTGCATCATCAGTATATACAGACAGTCTCGCCTTCATGAACCTCCCACTTAGTGGCGTTAGCCACCCGTGTTGATCTGCCAAGTCAAGAATATAGTGTAGGGCGTCAATTGCCAGGATGAATATGAAAGGAGAGAGGCAATCCCCCTGCCGTACCCCACACCGATGCCTTATGTGTGGTCCCTAAATGCCATTCAGTACAATCCTAGAGGTTGATGTACTAAGTATCATTGCAATCCATGCCCTCCATCGGCCTCCAAAACCCCTACATTGCAACATGTCTAGGATATATGGCCACGCGATGGAGTCAAAAGCCTTGGCAATGTCCAGTTTTAACAATAACATTGGAGCCTTGGATCGATGGTAACTTCTGGCGATGTTTTGCACGTACAGGAAATTGTCTTGTATGGTCCGCTTTTTAATGAACGCACTCTGGCTTTCCAAAATCAAAGCATCCATGTATTTTGATAGCCTAAGGGAGAGTAGCTTAGATAGAATCTTGATAATGCTATGGATCAAGCTGATTGGCCTGAAATCTGAAATTTCAATTGCTCGATCTTTCTTCGGAAGAAGTATTATGTTGGTCGTATTGATTTTTTGGAAGTGCAAGCTGTTCATGGCGTACACTTTCTGGAAAACTGCTATGATAGTCTCTTTTATGGTTTCCTAACTTGCTTTGAAAAAACTACCAGTGAACCCATCCGGCCCTGGGGCTTTGTCCGCCGAAAGTTCATCAATGACCGTCTTAATTTTCTGTTCAGTAAAAGGCCGCTCAAGGTCGGTTGAGGCGCTGGCCGGTAGCAGCTTTAGCCCATGCAAATCCCAACGAAAGGTCCGTACTGCCGGCTTTGCAGTCCCTAGGAGTTCTGTGTGATGCTTGGCTAGCGCATCCTCTTTCTCTGAATGAAGTGTGAATGTACTCCCGTGGTGCTTCAGAGTGTGTATGAGTTTCCTCCTTCTTCTTGAATTAGCTTTTGAGTGGAAAAGTTTAGTTTTCGCAACTCCTAACCGCAACCAAGTTAGCCGAGAGCGCTGCTTCCATTTCATCCTGTGAATGGCTGCCAATCCCAGAATTCTTAATTTGAGTGCTACTCGAAGGTCATGTTCTGCTTGGGAGAGTCTGCAATGTTCTTGCGCTTTATCAAGGCGAAGAACCACCTCAAGTGCCAAATGCAACTGCAATTTGTAATCCCCAATTTGTGATCTGCTCCACGCCTTAAGCGCCCTCGTTGTTTTTTGCAGTTTGGCTATCAACCTTTTACTTGGGTCAACATCATGGACCCGTTGAGACCAAGCCCCCTGTACCAACTCATTATAACCAGTCATTAGCGGCCAATAGTTTTCAAAATTAAAACATCTAGGTGGTTTAACCTGTTCTTCCCCGGAGATTAGCAAAGGACAGTAGTCGGAGATTGAGGAAAGTGATCGTAGCTGACAGTCCGAATATGCTAGGTCCCATTGCATATTACAAAAGACTTTATCAATCCCTTCCAAAGTTGGATTACGTTGGCCGTTGGACTAGGTGAAGCGTCGATCCTGAAGACGGATCTCCTTTAACTCACAATGATTAAGTGCCGCTCTAAATCGCCCTATCAATCTTCGATTCAAATTCAGATTGTTTTTGTCTGATGCTCTATAAATGAGATTGAAATCCCCCAATGTGAGCCATGGCCCATCCATCCCTTCATGAATATCCTTTATCTCTTCCATGAAGGCTTCTTTATGTTGATCATCATGCGGGCCATGGACAACTATTAGAAACCAAGGAAGAGCTCCATCAAGTGGGTTTACTCTCATTGTTATGGATTTATTTAAGATGAACGAATTATCTATTTGTATTAGCGATTGGTCCCAGCAAACCATTATACCCCTCTGGTTTCGTTAGCCGGTTTATATAACATGCCTTGAAGCTTCCCTCCTACAATTTCAGTCGCAAGGCTGGGTGTGATCGTTTCAAGCTTTGTTTCCTGCAGGCAAAGAATGGGGCATGCCGTGTCCACCACCAATTGACGAACTACCTGTCTCCTTGCCGGAGCATTTAAGCCTCTCACATTCCAGTTCAAGATTTTATAAGGTATCATTATAAATAAGCTGGACACAAAACATCTGAGTCAAACAACATATATATAAATCTCCATGCTTTTCCCATACAAAGCACCTAGTGCCCCTGCAAAAGTATGTTTCTCCCTTGCCACACATACACTGTAGGCAAACACAGACTAGCAGCACCCTGCAAACAAGTAAAAGGTGCAGCGGACTAACAGTGGGCATGTCTATACCCCATAGTGAAAAAGGTTTCCCAGGTGCATACAACATGAAGAAGGTACCCTGCATAAGCCTCTACTACTACTAGAGCTTCAGTCGCGACCTTCGGGCCACCACAGCCTCCTGGGCAAGTGCCAAGAGGTCATCGGTAGTAAGCCCCAATGCAGGAAGATCCACCTGCGCCTTACCATCAACTCCAGCTAGAGCCCTGATTGCTTGTACGGTCTGTGCGTCCAGGGTGGTGCTGAAGAGGCATTGAGTTTCTCCTTGGTTGCTCCGGCTGGTCGGTGCTTCCCTGTGTCATTGGCAAACTTTTGTTGCAGCAGAAGAGAGGCCCGCTATGCCCCGCCCACATCTATAGGGTTGGCCTTCTTCTTTTTCGCCAGGCGGCCGCTACGACGAATTAAAGTATGCTCAGAAGTGACAGCAGAAGGCGTCATTGGTGGTCCTAGAGCTGAGGGAGAGCGTGGTCGAGTGAGGTTTTGCAGTGGGAGTTGAAGCTCCACTTCATTGACCTCCTCAGCCTCGGCGCCGTTGCAGACCTCCTGTTGCAGCTCGTCATGCTGCACCTCCTCAGGATGCTGAAGAACCATTGGTGGCGATTCCACCCTAGAGTCCTCCCTGGCAAGGCTCCATGTCAGGATGGCCTCAATCAGCATCAGGTCTTCACGTTGGTTGTTGTATCTTGAGCAGGGACAATTACATCATCCTCCACCATCACCCAACAGCCATCCGGTGCTGCCGTCGACCCATCATGATCTTCCGGATCCTGCTGCGGCTTCCAGGATTCCAAAGGTGTTTTGCAAGACGGTGGAGTGACCTTGTTCTTGGGGCGGAGGTGGTACCTTCATGGTGGTGACCTGGTGCCGCTTCGGCCACGAAGGCCACTACCAGCGCCAAGTCCACAGAGGCCACTACTAGCGTCAAGGCTAGCACAACGTCAGTAGCGACTGTATGGGGAGCGTGACCTGGGCTGTCCCTGGGGACCCTGGCGGGAAGATCCCCCTGGGTCGTAGGCCTGCCGAGTGAACGATCACGCTCCACGAAGTAGGACTGAGCACGCCCCGCCCTGTCATCATAGTCCTCGTCTCTATCTTCACGCCTTGGGCCCAAACACGAGTGAGCATCGGCCGGTAATCTTCTTGATCGCCGCTTCACGCCGTTAAGAGCACCCACCATTCAGAAGAAGTGTTCCCTCCTGGGGTATTCCTCCTTGGGGTCAGCCAGGGATTCACTTAGGCCACCGCTAGGAGTGCGATAGACATGCGGCGAGTAGTCTTCGAGAATGCTGAGATGTACAAGCACCTGGTATTGTCGGCCTTCCTTTAGAGTACCATATTGAAGTGGGGCTCTTTGAGAGGACTGGCCCGTCTCCAAAACAGGCGCCACTAGGGGATCAAGAAGTGTAAGATGGGTGGGCTTCATAATTGCATCTGGATCACGAACCCACACCCATACTGCCCAAATGGATGCATTTTGCTCCCTCTCCCTGGAGAGCTCGTCCACTTGGTCGAACTGGCAGTCCCCCCTGCTACGCGCTCTGCGATTGAAGGTTGCCGCACAAAGAGTGGAACATCCTCCAAGCAGAGAAGTGCACGATACCTCCATATGTTGTGGTGGGAGCCAGCCGCATAGTCCCATGTCTGGAACTCGAACTGGAAGCCGTCGATCGAGCACCCCCGCCTCCAGTGCAGCATCATGCTGACGACACGAATCGAACTCAATGAGAAAATCCTTTGGGAGGCAGCATGAGACGTGGATGTCTCTCAACGGGATGCGAAGGCGCACTTGGATGGCTCTTTCCACCAGGCTCGACGGTGGGTTCCGTCGATGTCCCAGCACCTTGACAAGGACTGCCATGCCACAAAGGCGTAGAAGTTCCGCCTCCATTTCCCGAGTGATGGTGTGGGCGCAGAAGCCTTCGCCCGGCCTGTTGATGGCTTGTCCCACAAAGTAGTCCTCCATGTTGTGGTGTTGTGACCCACTGAATGATTGTGATGCTTGTTGCTTTGGTGGAAAATGACAGTGAGATGGATGTTTTAGTTGTGTATGCAGAAGAAGGTTGTTTGCTTTCTGAGGACAGTTGCGAGCAAGGTGGCCACTTGTTCTACATTTGAGGCAACGGACAGGGAACTTGCATTGAGCTATCTTGTGGTTACTGGTTACTAGCAAGGCACTTGAAGTAATGGCAAAAAGGAAAAGGGTTATAGCCAGATTGTCGCTGCCCCCTATTGAAACTGTCTTTAAAGTTGGCAGGTAAGCATCGGGGTTCAGTTTGAAGTTTAGTTCTCCACCAATATCGCGGCTTCACCTTATGCCAACCCTGTCCATTAAAAGTTTCCTTTCTGCTACCGTCTTGATTGCCATCAACCAGCTTCCAACTACCCGAACAAGTCTGAGTTTCCCGATTGAAAGCGGGTAGCCTCGCCTTTTGCACCCAAACAGAAGGCTGATCAGTTTCCTTTGAAATCAACATTGAAGGAGGATGTGCTTCTGGTTGCCCAATTCCTCGAACACCTTTACTGCATTCACCCACCTCCATCGCCTTTGCTGGGACATTTATCTTGACCAAGGCTTTGTTAGGACGATGTGACAGCAAGCGAATTTTGGCTGGATCTCCCAGCAAGCACAGGGGGCTAGGTTGCTCCGTAGGAGGCGCACAGGCGTTATTGGAAAAAAAGCGAGACTCCTTTCTCCTTGTAGCTAGCATTCAAAGCCAATGTTGAGCCAAGTAATGGCCGGTTAGAGCCGGTGGGGTACCTGTCGAAGAGGATTTTCTGGTACTTGTGAGCTCTAGCTGCAAGCGCAGCTGAACCTCTATTTCCGAGCAATCCTCTCCTGAGGACCCGTAGTCAAGTAGATTGATGCCACAGATGGGGGAATCTAGCAAAGTGTCGGAGGCCAAGGCCATGGGGATGGGTGGGTGAGGGCTTGCGAGGTCTTGCCGGTGGAGGTGGGAGGATGGCTAGGGGGAGGGGGAGTGGTGGGTGGGGGGAGGGGGAGGGGGATGGGCATGTGGGAACTTGTGCTGTCTTGCCAGTGGGGGTGGCCGCCAGTGCCGGAATGGAGTGCGAGGGTCTGGGGAAGGGTAGGGGAAAAGGTGATGCACGTGCTTCGGAGGTATTTCTGGGGTGGAGGGTGGCAGCCGGTGCCGGAGTGGCACCGGCGAGAGGCTTGAGGTCGAGGTGCTAGTCTATTGTGGAGTTGCCAGAGTGGGAGTATTGCGGGGTGTTGCATGAGCGCACTTTCACCTACAAGAACATGAGCAATAATCTGATAGCATCACGCTATTGGGTAGAACAAAATGTAATACTGCATTGCTAAGTCAAACAGAACCTAAGAAGATTACTTGATTTCTTGGGGGTGCTACTGCTTTTAGGGCTCAACGGTAGCTAAACCGACTCCATCACTAAAGATTGTGAGTTTGGCGCGCAAACCAAACCCAATTTCTGGCTACTGGGACAGCAATTACCTACTGAAGCAAACAACACAATGCCGGTTCTCTTCCCAAAACTGAAGCTATGATAATCTAGAAAAAAGAATCTAGCTTGTGTAATTTTTTCAAAATTTTATCCGTTCTGCATTTTGCTGGAAAATTCATTTAATTATACTGTTTGTAGGAATTTTTTAATATACAAAATAGGTCCAAACATTATGATTTTTTTAAAGGCTCCTTACGCAGTGGACTTGATTCTGCAATATTTTTTAGAATTTCATATGTTCTGAAAATGTCTCGAAAATTAAGGGTTTAGGTATCGAAAATTAGGGTTTTAGTTTCAGAAATTAGAGTTTCATGATTTCATGTGACTTGGAATGTGTGAAGTTTAGTACCACATGGACTACTTGCAGCAGTAAGATTGCTATAACAGTAGTGGCAGAATTTGAACTCCCATAGTAGTACTAATCATACTACTATTATTTATATTTTGGGTACCATACTATTTTCTTTCGCTCCAAGTAATGGTAATCATGCTACTATTATTTAGATTTTGGTAGTGAATAATGTGACCTCTGTCTTTAGTTCTTCACCAAGTAATATTGCTATAGCAGTAGTGGTAGAATTTGAACTCCCAATGTCTTTAGCAAACATTCTGGCATGTTTTGAATCTGTCCTACAGCAACACCGCAAGAAGCAGCAGGACAAGCACTAGAGGTCAGAACGTGGATGCCACTATCTTCATGCTCGATTCTATTCTCCATGGCACGCCTTGTGAAACAGTTAGTAATATTAATCGTGTACTATTACAATGATGTTAAAATAAGTTCTGTGTTCACTACTACAAAACAGGGTATAGAAGACGCCTCATCACGCATTTGGTTCATTTGGAACCGCTCGTATTAATAATATCACGAGCGGTTCTAAAGAAACCGTCGTGATACGTACTATCATGCATTTATTTATCATTTGGAACCGCTCAGGATAAGTCACACACGGTTCTTATTACGAACCGTGTGATATCTGACTATCACGACGGTTTATCACTGGAACCGTATGTGATAAGTCACACACGGTTCTTATTACGAACCGTGTGTGATATGCTAGACTATCATAGACGGTTTATCATGGGCGTATGTGATAAGTCACACAGTTCTTATTATGAATCGTGTGTGATATGTTAGACTATCGCTGCAGCGGTTACGTAATAGAAACCGTCAGGATTTATCACGAGCGGTTCGATTATAAACCGCTCGTGATATGGGCGTATCACGAGCGGTTACATATGGGAACGTGCGTGATTAAAACATATCACGAGCGGTTACATTGCGGAACCGTCGTGATATGACTTTAATCCTGAGCGGTTCCATAATGTAACCGTCTCGTGATATGCTCAGATAAGAACCACTAGGGCTGCCTGTTCTTCTCCCTAGTACACTTAGCCCTTAAGCTCTCGCGCTTCGTTTACGCCTCCTCTAGGGCTCGCCTGTTCACCGACCCTTAAGCCGACACCGCCGCCTCCGACCTCGGCGCTTGCCCCAGGCATCGGCGCGCAGGCTCAATGCGCGGCCTCCTCCCTGTGTCGGTGTCCTCCCTCTGCATTGGCCTCCTCCCCGTGTCAGCGTCCTCCCTCTGCACCAGCCACCTCCCCGCGCCGTCCTCCTCCCCGTGTCGGCCTCCTCCCCTGCACCGGCCTCCTCCCTGCGGTCCCCTCCCCTGCATCGACCTCCTCCCTCGCACCTCCCTCCTCCCCTCGTTGGCCTCCTCCCCTACACCGACCTCCTCCTTGCATCATGAGTTCTTGTGCGGTATCCTCTCTATGAGTATTCCTATATTACGTTTGTGCATCACTTTGGCTATATACTTATGTGCTGGATTGGCTTCAAATTCTACATTAGATTGTGCACTGAGAGATAGCAAAGTGGTTATGTGGGCTCGGTTGATCAGCTCTGTGATGAATGTCAAATCTGAAATCAATTTGATAATTGAAAACAATCTTGAGCTAAAACTATTGCTTTTTGTTGTCAGATTATCCTTGTATGAGCTAGTCGATCTTTGTGAGATACTTACATAGTTATCCTCAGTCTGTGGATAAGGCTTATTGTTGAAATGATATTGTGATTATCTTGATATCATTGCTCGTTACATTTTTCATAATGTTGCCTTCGTTGTCTCGGTGGATATATTGACTCGATAGTCTTTGATAATCTGTGAACTGAAAGTTTATTTTGCTACCATGAGATAAATTTGACATTCAACAGGAAAGTTTTAGGTTCAGCTCAAGATATGTTTGATAATTGTTAAATTTGATTAGTGAAGATATATTGACTGATGTACTGAGATTGCAAAGGTTAAATCCTTTGCATTCAGCATATTGAGAGCACTCTTTAACATCAATACTTTGAGCTTTTTGTATGACATGGAGATACTTCATATGTATATGTTGATTTGGCCATTTAAGGCAGAATTACTCCGCAGTAGACTAGCTTGTCAGGCTTTACATGCTTGGTTCATGCGGAAGACCAAAGAAAAGGGGTGTGATACTGGAATCACCGTCAGGTACAAGAATGAGCATTTCTTCAACGGGCCGGGCCACTTCATCGTGGGCTTCAACGACTTGTACGACCTATTCAACCTCGTTGCCCTTGACGCCTCGCTTTTACGATGTTGGACACTGTAAGTTTGTGTACAATCAAGTTCACGTAATACCGATAAATATCACAACTCATTACTTATGTATAGATACATGATGAAAAAAGCCCGGGAATGTTCCGAACCGGTGGGTTTCCTCGACCCACACGTGGTCTCTATGCAAACCATCGAAGCAGACGTATCCTTCGTCGAGAACTACATAACGGTGGGATTGCTTCGTTAGGACAACAAGGACTACATAGTAGTGCCCTACAACCAAGGGTAAGTGCTTCACTACTTGCTATAAATTTTATTTGTACTTTATACGCAGCACGAACTTAGGTTTAATAACTATAGCGACATACATGAGTAGGAACCACTGGATCCTTTTAATCATTATACCAAAGAGGAACAATGTAATATACCTTGATTCCCTAATCGACAACGAAACACGACTTGACAGATTCGACAAGAATACTCAACGGTATGCTCATTTCCTCCATACATAACTCTATTTTTGCAGTGTCGCCAGCAAAAAACCGATGAGCTGTGTGCATTCTACATTTGCCATCATATGCGGCAAATCATTAATGCTAAGACGAAGGATCCCCAGGTTTGTCAATCTCGAAATAATTATTTCCGAATTATAAATTTAAATAGATATGTTTACCACTTTACTCTTACTAGCGACAGGGCTTGATGATAGAATTAGATGCACTCGTTGCGAGCGAGATCGTGAATGTTCGAGGGAAGCTCTGCGACTTCACCAAGACAGATATCATTAACCCCAACGGAGACCTTCACTCCGTCGCCGACGCAGAGTTTCACCCCGTCGGCACCTCTCAACCACGTGCAAACAAATGATTCAATTGTAATCCAATTGTAACTATAGCGAGAATGCTTAAACAAATTATTTTGTAATTTATTTTGAGTAATGATCACTTTGAGTTGTCAACAATTGATTATCTGTGATGTATCTGTTTTCTGCATGCTTGTTTTAAGAGGGCATGGCTAGCAATTCCTGAGGCTAGCCAAAAATCAAACAAAAAGTGGTTAAGGTAATGAACTATGACAGACGGTTTTTTGTTAAAACTGTTTGTGAAGGTACGTATCACAGACGGTTTCCATTAAAAACTGTCTGTGATACATAGAATATCACAGACGGTTCTATTTACAAACCGTCTATGATACGTACCTTCACAAACGGTTTTAACAAAAAACCGGCTATGTTATTTGTATCATAGACGGTTTTTGAACCGTCTGTTATCACAGACATACAAATATAGATGGTTCAGAAACCGTCTGTGATGACGGTTCCAAACCGTCTGTGATGAGGCTTCCTGTAGTAGTGGTTTGCTTCAAGGGGTTAGAAACTCTGACAATTAAGGCTTTCTAGGAGTTAAGTTGGCCTCATACAAGCTTGGTTGGAGTAATACTACTATTATTACTATCTAGGGTGAACATGAAATCATGCCGTCATTTCATGTGGTACTAAACCTCCCACATTCAAAGTCATATGAAATCATGCCGTCATTTGTTAGGAAGGGAAACAAATAGTTCACTAAGGGTTCACAGCATGGTAAAAACACTCTGTCATGCCGCTATCCCAGGAAGATTTCATGCATCATCTTACTCATTAGCTCAAAGGCACAATCAAAGTTGTCCCCTTTTACGCTACCCATCAATCAGCGCGGGAACTAAATAAAATTGTTCACTAGGCCCTTCACATCCCATCCGGGAATTCCTAGAGTAGTTACAACACCGGAAATTCTGGAGGCGTTGTTGAGGCATAGCACTGCGGGCAAGAGGGGACATCAGCGACGGGGCGATAGACGTACGGAGGAGAGAGGCCAGGCGTTGGCCTAAACCCTTAATGAGTGTCTCTTAAGAGAATCTCTTACCTAGAGTGGTCCATGTGGTACTAAACTTCACACATTTTAAGTCACATGAAATCATGAAACCCTAATTTCCAAAACCTAAAACCCTAATTTTTGAGACAAAAACTCTTAATTCTTGAGACATTTTTAGAACATGTAAAATTATGAAAACGTTACACAATCAAGTCCATTGCGTAAGGAGCCTTTTAAAAAAATTCATAATGTTTGGACCTCATTTTCTATATTAAAAAATTCCTACAAACAATATACTTAAATGAATTTTTGAGAAAAATACAGAACGAATAAAATTTTTAAAAAATTACACAAGCCAGTACACTGTGTCAGGAGGATCCACAAAATATTTCATAATTTTTAGAGCTCATTTGCTATATTTAAAATTCCTACAAAAAATATACATAAATAATTTTTTTAGAAGGAAACTTTTGCTACAGTGTCACTGCACGGCAACAACCGCTACAGTAGGCCACTGCACAACCACTGTACGGTGGCCACTCCAGGAGGTCCACGTGGCGGGTTGAGGCGCCACCGCACGGCAACGCCACCACAGGAGGGGCTGTTGCATGATGTCCATACGGCAAGTGACCATTTTTGTAAAAAATATATATATAATAATCTACATACGGTCACTCTTGCTAATACGAGGCAAGTACGTGCCATTTCGACCAAAAGTTCGTAGAAGGGAGTCAAGGCTCCCATCACCCCCTTGTCTCTGTCCCTGCGCGCGTGCTCCCCTTGTACTCCTATGTAGTGCTATATACACAGTAGCTTAGCACGCATTCGTACGCGGCTCACGCCGGCCGGAAACCACCACCAAACGGCCAGACTCCTCCCAATTGCCGTGTTGTTCGTCGCGCAGGCGCAGCCGAGTAGCCTGCTTGCCAAAGCGGCCGTGCGACGCGCAGCACAAGCCGTCCCCTCACCCTTGGCAGGTGCGTGCTCACCAACGCCCCTCGGCTACGCTCCTTCCGCAGCCGCCTATCAGCGAAGGATCCAGGAAAACGAGTCATCGGAATCACCATATTCTAATTTTACTATAGTCGTAGGATCATCACCTATATATATATATAAATATAAATATATATATATATAAAGAGTATTATTGTCGATTGCGATTGTGCGGAAGGTCGCCGGGTCACGTGACCCCGGAGAGCCTAGCCCGACGAACCGGGCCGCCGACATCCTCATGGAAACCAGGCCCGCACGAGACGACTCGAATAGAGCGGTCTCCTCGGCTCCTATTAGCCATTTCGGCTCCCATTTCCTATCCATAGAATCCGTCCGCCCACCGATACACGCGCTACTCCTCTGACCCTATTCGTGCTATCGCCGTGTCCTGTCCACTCCAAGCCATAGAGCAGTAGCAGCAGACGATGCCGCAGCTGAGCCTGAGCACCAACGTGCCGGTGGACGCCGTCGTCGCCGCCGACATCCTCAAGGACTGCTCCAGGGCGCTCGCCAGGATCATCGGCAAGCCAGAATCCGTACGTAACACGCGCACCCTACCTGCTCGACGGAATGCCTCTGTCTCTGGAAACAGCTTCTCTCATGTTCTGACTCGTGTGGCTACTGTTGAATCGTTTGGTACTCACAGTATGTCATGGTGTCGATAAACGGATCAGTGCCCATGTCGTTCGCTGCGAGCGAAGACCCGGCGGCTTACGGTGAGCTCATGTCCATCGGCGGGATCGGGCCCGGTGTCAACGGGAAGCTGAGCGCGGCTCTCGCCGAGATCCTCGAGACCAAGCTCTCAGTCACCAGGCCCAGATTTTACATCAAATTTGATGATGTGCAGGTACACAATCCTCTGCTAGTCCGCTTCCCCCACGAACTTACATGATGATCTTTCCTACGCAACTGCTTCTGAACTTTCTTTCCCCCCTTTGTTAGAACACTCACTCCGTAGTTCCTGAAGATTGGACCACACACTGTATCACCTAGTTTTTTTTTAATAAAAAAATCAAGCTCTGCCGTTCATTTCAAGAAGAGAGTGTATCACGTAGTGTTCACCGTTTCTTACCATCTGATAACCCATGCATGTTCCATGGTCGTCCATGGAGGCATGGGCATGACACTTGCAGTGTCCTAACTCCTCTGCTCTTTCTGAGCTTCTGAGCCCTCTTCGTCGTGCTGCAGGGATACAATTTGGGCTTCAACGGATCGACGTTCTAAGACAAGTCCACCAGAAGATATGATTGATTACTGCGTCCAAACAACCTGCACCCACCCATACATACCATCTATAAATTTTAGACTGCATAAATGTTTCATGTGTATCACCTGCATCTTCAAATAATGACGACCATGCATATTTCGCACGAGTGCGAGACAGACAGAACTGGTGCCGTGATTTATTTCAACTGAAAGCAGCATCTACTTGATTGCTTATTTCGTACTACTTGTTCTGGTACTTGGGAGCTTGAAACTGTCAACTATTTATTTCCAGATAATGACTTTTTATGACCGCAATATATTACTGCACTGCAAATCGCAGGGAGCTTAAGACAGACAGTTCGACCCAAACAGAAACAACTATGTAGGCTGCAATCCTGCAGCTCTTTAAAAAAGAGCACATATCTAACGGCAAATAACCATCAAGCATATCTCAGGGAGCAAGTAGATGGTGCCGAGACCATTTGAAAGTTGAGACCTTCATATAATAGAGCAGCATCTAAAATTACAACTTACATGTCTTAATACTGAATTCCGCTTCACATACTCATACAACACAGTCCATACACAACAAGTAGTGACCCACAACAAGAAACATCCATAAGCTGTCTTATAGCGCACATATATTTACATAAGGGATCACCGGATGCGCATCGTGATAACTTGATAGGTGCGATAATAGTAGTAAGTTTTATACAAAAAAGGAACATGTGAAGATCCTGGTGTTGAGGACTGCTTTCACATGTTCATTCCTCTGTCACATGCTAATTCCTGCGACGACCTCTGGGTGGTAGTGGAGCATTTCCTGCCACATCATTTCTCGGATCATCTCTACGCCGAGATTTTCATCTATGTCGAGATCGATGGGCACTTGAGCAGGAGGGTTTGCGCTTGGATCATACAGTGGAGACATGTAGGGGTGCTCCAGAGCCTCAGTGACGCTGATCCTTTTGGAGGGATCGAAGATGAGCATCTTCTGCAACAGATCAATGGCAAGAGGATGTGCTTGCGGGTACATACTTGCGAGGGGAATGCCAGGGGTGTATGGAAGGGATTTGATATACTTGCGGGCTTTTGGGTTGTCAATGAACTCAAGGTCAGCCTCACTCATGGTGCTGAGAACGTTGACTATGAGCTTGAGCTGATTGAGGCATTCAGTTCCTGGAAAAATCGGCTTGCGGCCAAGTAGCTCAGCAAAGATGCAGCCAACTGACCAGACATCTATGGAGGTGCCATAGTTGTCGCAGCAGAGCAGCAGCTCAGGAGCCCTATACCAGCGAGTGACGACATATTCAGTCATGAACTGACCTTTAGTGTTGTTTGTGCGAGCCAGACCGAAATCACAGATCTTCAGATCACAGTTTGCATTAACTAGGAGATTCCCTGGTTTCAGGTCCCTATGCAGTATCCCTGCTGAATGAAGGTACTTCAGGCCTCGGAGCAGCTACAATCAAGGAAAAAAAGTGGCACCTTAAATTATTGATCGATTGACAAATATATTATAAAATTGTAAAATGAATCAGCAGAAAATGTAAATATATCACAATAACAAAGTAAAAGAATTGAAAGACAGATTGAATAGGGGGCTTTTGGTCTGCTACAAGATGCTTAAGTTCACTGTACCTATAGTAGTTTGACTAAAATAATTCACATGGAGAAGCTTAAGGTCCATACTCATGCAGATCCATATGCAAAGCTATTTGTTGTGTATTGAATTGATTTCAAGGAATACTATTCCGAAGCAAAAGCACTATATGGAAGCAGTTATAGAAGAAATTGACCACAGTTTTGTTCACACTTGAGAGGAAATACAACAACTTGTCAGGTCTATCTCAAATCAAGATCAACCAATTAATATTCTTACGAACTCTCTCACAATTTCTGGTTTTCTAATCTATGGTCCAAGTGGTCCTTGGTTTCCTGGGAACAGTTTGTTGAGGGTGATAAAGAAAGCATATCTTCTCCTAACAACTCTCCTAAGCCTTGGAAATAGTTTTATATTTTTCTTATATGATTTATCATGTTAGGACAGCATAATCTCATCCTAATACCTAAACACTCATAATGCCCCTATGTATCTTTGTCCTAGATGATGTCCAGGTACAGGATACATATGAAGAAAAGACGATTTCTTTCACGTAAAACCATTAAATTGCATCAAAACAGTGCATGCCTGCACGGCCCAAGAAATTTCACAATATTAAAAGCTGGAGTGCTGCATAGGTTGCAGTTCCAAAAGACAAGACCAAGCAGACCCTTTTTCTTGCCTCAATGGCACACTTTCAGAAGAGTAGATTCAAATGCTGCCCTATCCAATTTGGGCCTAAGTCCATAGATGGTCAATTTTCAGAAAATGTAAATAGATGCTGAATCATGGCTCCAAATGTTGTGAACTTCTAAGATATAAATCCATAAATGGTCAATTTTCAGAGAATGTAAATAGATGCTGAATCACGTCTCCAAATGCTGTGAACTTTTAAGATGTATAAAAACAAGTAACTAAGAAATACCGAATCTATCGGAAAGCATTAGGGCATGGCTGACTAGTGATGGCCAGATGGGCCGTGCCTACTAGGCCGGCCCGAGGCACGACACTGTTGACCCGACCGAGGCACGGCACGACCCACATTGTTTATGGATCGTCTTGCAAGACGCACGAAGGCCCATCTTGTGCTTGGCTGCACCCTAGCACGATGGGCCGCCAAAGACGCAAGAAGCGTCGGTGTCGAGGTGCAGCACTGACACAAAAGCTAGCACGCCCGCTTGGCGGCATGAGAGGCCGAGGTGGCGAGCCAATGAGGAGGAAGAGAGGAGATGGGGCATGGCCGACGCGACACATGGAGGAAGGAGAAGGCAAGGCAGACAGGCGCAAGGACGAGGAGGCGGCGGGCGACCAGGAGGAGGAGAGGCGGCGAGGTGCACGGAGGAGGAGGAGAAGGTGGGAGGCGGAGGGCGCCTGGCGCGCAAGGAGGAGGAGGAGGAGGGGCGGACGACGCTGGAGGAGAAAGGCGGTGACAAGCGCGGAGGAGGAGAAGGCGAGGCCAAAATAGCATGTAACGGCTATATTCCTTCGAGATGGAAGGGAGCCGGGAGGAGAAGGGGGTAGGGGTAGGGGTAGGGCGAGAGGAAGGGGCACGTGGGCCGTGCGACAGGGTAGGCCGTGCCTAGCACGGCACGGCTCGAAGGGTTATAGCCGTTACGTGCTATTTTGGCCTGGTGGGCTGTGCCAGGCACGACATAGCCTATTTAGCACGTAACGTTCGGATTTTTTAAAGAATCCAAGCGTTTTTTTTTTACCGTTTGGGGCTTTTAAAATAGCAAAAAAATTAAAAAAAATCCAAATTTGTGAAGGACAAGGTAGAGTTCCGTCATCAGGCTCTACGACAGCATCTTCGTCGGCGATCATTGGAGCAAAGAGGTTGAGGTCGTCTACATCCGGAGTTTGGGAGAATTTCGACAGGACAACCAAGCCAAACGCACAAGGAAATCAGGTACCATATGTTGTTTGCAAAATTTATCATAATGAATTGTCTGCGAAGTCTACAGGATGGACAGGGCACTTGCAAAGATATGCTACAAGATGTAAGGCCAAGCAAGAATTGCTGATGAGACAAACACAGCTGCAGTACAACCCCGACGGTATGATATGTAGCTAGGACTACGATCCTGAAGTAGCCTATCAATCTCTCTATCGTTTAATTGCTTCCGAGAATTTACCGTAGGCTTTGGGGAGTCGACTGCTCTCCAAACATACATTAGGACTGCACATAATCATATATTCTTTACCGTTTCTAGACATACAACAACTAGGGATCTAGTAAAATACTACAATGAACGCTGTGATAAATTAAAGGATCAATTTGCTATGTGCACATTTTCGGTGGCTCTGACCTCGGACATATGGAGTGGCCGCGCTAGGAAGGGTTATCTTAGTGTAGTTGCTCATTTTGTTAATGATGACTAGGTAATGGGGAAAAGAATTATAGGTTTCAAATTAATTGATGTAGCACACACGGCTAAGAATATTGCGGACTGTATTATCAAAGTCGTGGAAGACTTTGGTCTTACAAACAAAATATTCTTAATTACTCTAGACAATGCCGCTGTGAACTCTAAGACCATGTATATTCTTACTCCAGTCTTTAGTACATACGTTGATTTCTTCTTGCTACATCAGCGATACGCTTGTCATATTATTAACTTTATAGTCAAATCCGGTTTGAAGAAGTTGGATGTGTATCTTAAAGCTTTTCGCGATGTGATATCTTTCTTGAATAATTCTAACGCAAGAATAGCAGCATATAAGAATTTCTGCAGGGCAATGGGTGTACGTCCAAGAAAGCTTAGTTTGGACATGCCGATAAGATGAAACTCTACTTACTTGATGCTTAAGAGTCTTTTGCCATATAAGAGCATTTTTTTCTGTTTTTATTCAAATGCAATACCCGAGCACTGACGGTACTGTACTATTGTCTGAGCAACATTGGTTAGTTGCTGAGAAGATACTACGGTTTTAGAAAAAATTTATGAGGTCATTGTTGCTTTGTCCACTGTCTATTATCCAACATCTATTATTGTGCATAGTATTTTACAAATTGCTAGTCAATTGAAAATGTATGAAAATGACTTAGTTTTACTAGAGGCTATTGTTGCTATGAAAACTAAATACCTTAAATATTGGAGAGAAATCCCTTTCCAATATGCATTTGCATTTATTTTAGATCCTACAGCTAAAATTGAAGCATTTGCTAATGTTTTTTATCCTCTTAGTGATGCTGCAGGGCTAGACTATTCTAACTATTTTGTAGAAGTTCGTTCTCGATTACATGAGGTTTACCAAAGGCATGAAAATAAGTTCTAGGGAGTCCGCTTGCAACGACCTCCAGTAGCACCCACCTCAAGTAGCAAAACAAATCTGTGGGGCAAGATCTGAGGCAGCTCTTCCTCCAGGTCTAAGTCTTCTTCTTCTACAACATCGCCTACTCAACGAGGATCAACCTCTCACCCAAAGAGTGGAGAACTATCCATCCATCTGGATAGCGATAGGTTAACATATCACATGCTATCTACACTTGTACGTGATGTGTTAACTGTTCCTATCTCGACGGTTTCTTCGAGTTTGCTTTCCGCCTTTCTAGAAGAATATTGGAGGAGAGAAGAACACGTCTCACGAGTGAGATGGTGGAGCTACTTCTAATTGTGAAGAACTGGGAACAAACTGATTCATGAACACAACACTCTGTGAAAAATCTAGAGTTGTCGAACGTGTTCAAAAATTTGTACCTCGACAATCACACTTAGAAAAAAGATGTATGTAGAGCTATATGTTGTACTCCTTTTTCTTTGCTAAGGTTTTCTCATGTTGAGTTTTACTTGGCAAAGGTTTTAACGAGGCAGCCATTTGAACATTAATAAAACTCTTTATTACATTTTCAATACGATTGTCTCATTTTTTTTACAATTTTCATATGTATTTCTGAATTCTACACTTTTTCTTTTTTTTTTCTTCTTCAATTTTAAAAAAATTTCGGGTTAAGTGGGCCGTAAACAGCCTGAGTGTTCCAACAGCCATACTCCCAAAATGGATATGGGTCCACTTGAATCTTCATCTGAACCCAGAGAAACAAAACTAAACAAAAATAAATTAACTAACCAAATGAACTAGTGTACAGGTTTGAAAAGCCAAAATGGCCCATTCTCACTTCTCAAGTGAAAGAAGTAGGAAAAGCTTAACAGAATACCATGTCCGTATTAAGTAGCATATAGATTATTTGGCAACCTAAAGAGTTGGAACTCAACAGGGAGAATCTTAGGTCTGTTGGAGAAGATCCGCTCATCTCCATCTCTCTAACTCTCTCACTTGTGTTTATCTCTCAACACACCGATATACAGGAGAAGAAACACAAGAAGAGACGCACACAGGGACTACATCTTTGCTCTCCGGCCACACTTCTGTTATTTTCAACTAATGAACTAAGCAATGCTTAAATACATGAGCAACACACATGAGCTAGGAGAAAACTGCTCACCCAACTACCACACGGGCGTGCACTACTAGCAGCTCCTGCATGCACGCCATGATCCTAACTACTCGGCCACTAACACTACTAGATAATGGACATCCAACTGCATGTAGTAGACTCAGTAGAAGTGGATCAGCACCATGCAACGTGCAGACTTCCTCCTATGCACTAGACCCGGTACTACACTTGACCTGGTACAGCACTACACACAACTAACATATGCATTTCCTGTACTACATGCTGCTGCTACTACCTAGTAGATACAAAAGTCAAGATTAATTCCAACAATCTCCCTCTAATCTTGACTTGACTTACTCCATATCTGAAAAGCCGTTCTCCCTCTTAATCTTGTCATGTCGACTCACCGATGCAGATCACCAGCACCTTCTTGCCACATGGAGCAGCCTTCTCTTGCCACACACAGCGGCATTTTGCCTCACATAGTGGCATCCTCTTGCGCGACACACACGCTATTGACGGTCTTCAACACCTATCTTCAAGAAGTTCCGTCTTCCCACTCGGCACGGGTTAGCAACACAAATTTCCTTTATGTGTTGTCGAGCCCATGCAGCCGCTTCTCTACCACGTGGTGCACTCCTTGAGGGACAGTACAGTCGCACTCGCCACGTGACCACTCTTGAGGGACAATACATTCGCCATCGCCATCAGCGACCGTGAACATGGGCGCCACTGCAGCCCATGCACCTCGCAGTTCTTGTTCCGAAGATACGAAGAGACACGGAGATGGCCGCCAATGCCATCTTGCCTTGCCAGTTGTTGACGACGCTCCTTGATAGCAGGTATTTGGGAGACATGCCACCTCCACTCTTCACCGCTACCCCTTTGCAGCCACAACTTCGTCGTCGGTTGCACGACTCACCGGGTGACTCCGACTTCCGATTCTTCTTGCGACGACGGCCTCCATGCCATCGCCATTTGTCGACCTCATGCCGACTTCGTTTCCGTAACCTTCGCCTCTCGCCTTGCCACGCCAAGGCACACATCACGTGCGATTCCGAGACACCGCGCTTAGCCTCACCATGGCCGCTTCGGACCTTCGCCATCGTGCTCGTGGCGCATGGTGCTTCCAATCATCATCGGCTGCACCTGCACCTCACTTGACGCGTCTTGCCGTTGCGCATGCCATCACGCCGACCGGTGATCCATCGCCAAGTAGCTTCTCCTCGCACCTCACTCTGATACCAATTGTTGGAACAAGCCCAGGAGAGAGGTCACTCAAACACACATAGCACATACTTGTGGACACACACGCACTGCCATTTACTGAACTACATTCTCTCAACTACCAAGTAGATACAAAAGTCAAGATTAATTCCAACAAGGTCAGCCATAATGTACAATGAAGAAGAAGTTGCATGAGCCACGACTTGACTGCAAATTGGCATCTAGCTCTAAAAAATAACATTGTATTGCTAAGAAGTACTACCTTTGCTAGAAATAATCAAACAATATAATTCAATTAAACAAGATCTCATCAACCACAACACATAAGCATTGAATGATGTATGCTAAATATGGCATAGCTTATGGTAAGACTGCAAATATTCTCATGGGACTGGCCAGCAAGCCCTAACCATGACTTCCAGATTATGAATATCATAATCTAAGCAGCTGACGTTCATCACAAATATCATATGTCATAGTGGTGGAAATTTAGTTTATCATATTTATGCTGGAACGGTGAATAATGAAAGATTATGTGGACAAGCGGTGAACAAGAGTAAGAATGGAAATTATTTGCCACTCCATGCTTTTTGTGTGTGAATGTGGGTCCGGGACCCGATGTCACACACACATGCAGGGGGAAAACTGTAGGGGAGGGCCCTACAGTAAATATATTAAAATAAAATAATATGTACAAGAACAGATCCAAGCTTTACCTGGAAAAGAAAATATTGGCAGTGGTCATTTGAGAGCGGTTGAGATGACTTAATTATCTGATGCAGATCCGTGTCCATGAGTTCATAAACCAAGTACACATCTTTGAAGCTCCTTCTCTGTACCGGCATCATTATATCTTTCAAGGCAATAACATTCTCGTGACGTAAGTGTCGAAGGAGTTTCAGTTCCCGCAGTGTCCTTAGTGCATCCACACGATTGTCAAAAACATTGTGTATCTTTTTTATTGCGACCTTTTCATTAGTCTCGCGATTTATAGATGAGCAAACTATTCCATAAGCTCCTCTTCCGATGGGCTTAATTGGCACATACTTAGTGTCAATCTCAAATAGCGTTTGCCACATAGTGTAGTAATGCTTCCCTTGGTTTCCCATGCCATTAGGAGGATCCACCATCATCGCCATCGTCTACTGATAAAAGTAAACATGCAAATTACTTAGTAGAAGATAATACGTCAAAATCAGAAAGGGAATGGGCACTGTACCAGTAAGTCTCTTAAGTGTAAACCCAGGGCAGACCCAAGTGAGAGGCACTGGGTTGGGGGTGTTCTACAACTTCTTTAAACGTAACTTGAGACTTCGACCCTATGTGCTACTTACTGTTATACTCACTCTCTAAGTCTAAACACAATCCATCATCCCAAATCAACTCAAATAGAATCTGTAACTTAACCAGTTTAATTTTGATGCACATAGTACGTGTAAGATTCAAGAGAGAGTGAGAAGCTTAAATTAATCCTTGCTTGATATAACACCAACTGATTTAGAAATTGTGCTTTATTGTACTTTTGAACTGTACACGATTCCTTCCCTATAAACAGAAAACTATACTACTTGTGAACTGTATGTACATAATCGTCATCCCCTAAAAACAGACACGCGATCCAGCTCCATGACTTGCGCCACAGCCACCCTTCCCACCTAGCACCAACCTAGGCGGCTATCCAACCCAACGCTGATCTGCAACCGGACGAAGCAATTCACCGCGGAATTGGACTCAATTCCCCGCCCCAGCTGACGCAAGTCAGCTTCCACCTCCCAATTAAGATCAGCTCAGGCGGCGGTACGGAGCATGCGAAGGAACAGTACAAAAGGGGAAGCCTCCTAACACCTTTTATTACCCATCCTCCTCCTCCGCATTAATTACACGTGCGCGCAGCAAATTCACCAGAAGAAGAAACGAAGTGAAACGCAAAGAATCTCCGGATCAGGCAGATGGATGGAATCGACGCAGAGTCTCATCCAGCTCGCCGATCTAGCGATCCAGCCGAAAGGGTGGAGGAGGAGGAGAAGGCCACTTACACGGTAGGGAGGCAGAGCGGGGAACGGCGCCTAGGGTTGTGCGCGCGGAGCAGGCGGCCAACGGCACGCGGCAGAGACTTGCTTTGCTTGGTTTGCCTCACTACATAGATAGAGAGACACAGATCAATCGAAGCTTCCATGAGCTGCGAATGCGACGGATGGGACAGACGGAACTGGGAAGAACACGAACCAACCAGCAGCACGCGACACGTGCGCACCGTCGTTGATCTCCGCCGCCGGGGCCGCAGATCTGAGGGGGCGACCGGGTCAGAGAGCGAGGGGAGGGGAGCAGAGCACTCGCTATTTTTATCGCGTAGAAGGAGAATTGGAGGTGGCGACGCGGAGAGGTAGAGAGATAGAGAGATGCAGGAACAGGGAGACGCGGCAGCGTGGTGGGTGCGTCGCTGCTGTTATTTGTCAGAGAGAGAGGGGAGGGAGCGAAGCGAAGCGAGCAGAGCAGCGCAAACACTCGGGCGGCGCGGTTGGTGTCGCCGTCTCCTCGCTGACCCCCCGCTGTTTCCTTTCCCTTTCGCAGCAAAAAGAGATGGGAAAATGCACAGCGAGGTACTCACTCGCTCGCTCCTTTATCCAGTCCACGGAAAAGTCTTTCCATCGCCTCGTCGTCCAGCTTCCCCCTCGGAGTGCCGCTTCTGCTCCCGGATAAGCGCCCGCCAGCAATACCACCGGGCGCATGCATGGGGGCCTCTGCCCGTAGCTGCAAGCTCGCGCGGTTGCACCTGTGTGGCTGTGTGTAGCGTACACCGGGAAGCACGTACGTTACTGACATGTCATGGGAGAAGAAATAGTATATAACAACTCAACTCGTGATCAACTGATCGTGCGTGTGTGTGCGTGTGACTAGCGTTGGGCACGGTCTCAAGGCACGCAGGTGTCCAGTCCAGTCCAGGAGGTCACGGCCATGCATGATGGTGAACGATTGGGCTCAGGTTCTGGGGTTTCTTCATCTGGCAAGCGGTTTGCTTGCTTTGTCGCCCCGGTACGTCATGGTTTGTTGTCTTGTGTTCAGCGTTCTTTGATTAAGGATGGATGATCCATGATGCCATGATGGTCTGAATGTTAGGTACTCCGTAGCAGCAGACGGTTTGTTCAGGGATGCGGACGGAGAGATGGGGAGTGGCCAGTTTTGTCCAGAGAACGAATCCTACTGCATATCCGGAGTAACGCACGCAACAGTGACGACTTTGTTGTGTTGCGTGCGTAAATTCTCTGAATCGTTTGGGCATCCCTGAACACCCAATGCTTCTGAATCTTTCCTTCCTTTATCTTTTTGTCATGTCCTGATCTAGACTTATTTAGCAGGGATCTTTAAGATCTCTATTCTCTTGTAGCGAGGAGTGATATTTTTTTTCTTTCGAAAAGGCAGTTAGCAGCTCTTCCATTAATAAAGAAGAGCAGAAAGAGGAAAAATAAAAGTGATCTAATAATCCTTACTTAATTATTTATCTGTAATTTATATTATAGATAATAATAATGTCATATGGTCCTTGAGTATACCCTTTAATATTCATAAAGGAGAAGTTGGAGATCGTAAGTTCTTCTACGACTACTCCATAGTTGTAAATCCTCCTACGACTACCTCATAGTCGTAAGTCCTTCCTTCTAAGACTATACCGTGATCGTAAGTTCTACTACGATCAGTCTGTGGTCATAAGATCTTTTACGATCACCATCTGGTCGTAAGTTCTTCTACGACCAGTCTCCAGTCGATACGGCTTATAGACATGTGGGTCTAGTCGACCAGAGAACCTTTCGCATCATATTTAAGGATATGGGCAGTCAATTACGCTGTTATTCTCTGGAATAATGACACGATTTAACTCTCTGTCATGGTGATAACTGCCTAGCGAGATGAGAACGTTACTACTCCCACAATAATTTTTAGCAACGGCTCCATGATCTGAAGTATTAAGGCGGTCTTTAGACTGGAGATACAACAACATACTTCGAGGACTGCATAAAAGGCAGAATCATCAAGGCAATAGAGGAGGGGAACCCAAGAGCACAAGACGCATCATTTCAGTCTTTCTCTTGATCTTATAATCTAGCATACTCAATACATACACACAGGAGCAGGGCTGTTATTCTCTCAGGAGAAGGCCCGAACCTGTATAAAAATCTCTGTGTCTTCCTCTGCGTGATTTTGAGCCTACGGAAACCCCCGAATTAAATAATTTTTACGTAAGTTCGGTTCTAAAACACCGACAGAAAAGAAAGGTAAAAAAAAGAGAGAGAAGAACACCAGTTTGGATTTGCATGTTGAAAGAACTATGCAGCCAGAAGATGGATTTCTTGAATGCCAGCGTCAAACCAAGACTGCACCTCCTGGCAATGGCTTCAAGCACTTTTGTTGGGTTCCGGCCCTGCTGGTTGAAGGCTCTGTCATTTCTTTCATTCCACAAGATCCACCACACTAGTACCACCATGGCGTTCCAAGTCCTTCTATCATGCAAATTGATCAACGTGGATGTACATAACCACCATTCCTCTAGTGAAGCTTCTGAAGGTAAAACTTGTTTCCGAACTGAAATGGCGAAAGAGCATGTCCCAAGCACATGCAGGGCAGTCTCCGGGTGTTTTGTGTCATAGCGTGCAGATTGGGTTGTGCGGCCAACCTCGACGCGCAAGATTGTCGACTGTCAAGCATTTGCCCTGAATTGCTAACCAGGCAAAAAGTTTGCATTTGAGGGGTGCTTTAGATTTCCAAATCAGTTGTGGGTAGCATGTTCTCTTGGATCCTTCGAACTGAATAAAGTATGCCGATCTCGTTGAATATCCCGTGTCTGAGGTCCACCTCCATGTATTGAAATCTTGTTCGTCCGGTTGTAGCTGAAAATTACGAAGACGATTCCAGAGCTCCAGGTATTCTGTCAATCCTATAACCGGTAGCTCAGGTTTCACATTTCTTATCCAGTTTTGATCGGTGAGAGCCTGACATACTGTTGTCTTTTTTCCTTTGCTATGTTGGACCTATACTGCGAGTAGTGATTTGACCACTTACAACCTGCTCACTGGGCCTCCAAGCTGTAACGGAGTCGCTTTCGTTTTTCTTATTCTGGACTGTCTACTTCCCCGTCCGAAAAGACCCCGGGCCGATACAGCCTAGAGCAAGTATTCTCCTGTCTGACTGTAACAGATTAATTGTTCAACATTTGTAGTCATGGAGCTAGTATAGTTGCTTTCCGCAGGCTCGACCATGCGGAGATCATCATGTCAGTACATACATAGCACAAACAGGGGCGGTTAATTGTTCAACAATTGCAGTCATGGAGCTAGTATAGTTGCTTTCAGCAGGCTCGACCATGCGGAGATCATCATGTCAGTACATACATAGCACAAACAGGGGCGGAACTGAACGAAAATAATCAGGATTCACCATTTCACCATATATATAACAACATATATAATTTTTAAGAAATATTATATTAAATAGTAATTTATATGGCAAAAGACTGCAAGAGATCAGAGGTTAGGCTGAACCGGGGTACACAGGTTTTAGGCTAGGGAGTGCACGCATAATATGTACATGATAATATCTACTATTTTTTCCGAGAGACCCGGAGTCCTGTGACACCGGGTGGGCTCACTCACTTCCGCCCCTGAGCACAAAGCCAGATACGAATGCACGGTCGACATTTGGGAGCACCTCGTACTCGAGGAGCTAGGCTTCCACAACAGATAGAGTAGTAGTCACTGCTTTCGTTAGGGTGCAATCATTAGGGGTACCGTCTGAGCGGATACGATCAAATATTGCTTATCCAGTGTCATATTCTGTATTTTTTTCTCATAGTTAGAGTCGGATACGAATAGTATTTGATACCCATTTCTCTATCTCGTATTCGCTCTACGAGTCTTTTGTCGGTCAGTCGGACGGATATTATCCGCTTCTTTTGCACATCTATAAAGGACATTAGATAGTAGGAGTACAATCAGAGAGAACATAGAGAGACTAATCACTGAAATGTTGAAATAAAAACACTCAATATCCTTTACCTGTTTAGATGCAGCAACCCACATATCTGTTATCATGTTCCTAAGTGAAGTCACAACAGACTTTCCGCACACCACCTAATATACGAATACATACGGACGGATATCGCTCATCCCATATCATATTCCATATTTTTTCCTCAGAGTCGGAGTCGGACATGGATAGTGCCAGCTAACCATTTATCTCTTCCGTATTCGCTCCACAAGATGTCGGTCGATCGGGAATTATCCGCTCTGTTTGCACCCCTAGCTTTCATCATACAATTGTGGTCTAATAGCCACTCGTATGATTGGAACATGGACACGACTAGCACTCGGACGTACGGTCCGAGTGCTAGCACCGTACGCTCCTCTCCACACAACCACAATATTTTTTTCACTTGTTGCAACATATCAAAAATTTATATGCAACATTTCAAAGAAGTGCTCGTATCCAAACGGGTTTTAGCAGTTCAGAAGACTACCTTGGCTCAATTACATCTAAAAAAACCTCAGAATCAAAACAAACATTTGGAAAAAAAAACGTGTTAAAAAACTCATCATGCAACATCACGGTCAACAAAAATGAAGAACGTGGTGCAACATATCAAGAAATAGGATGCGATATTTTTTTCAATGGGTTGTAACATTTTTCTCAACGGGCCGCAAAATATCAAAAAACAAGATGCAATATTTTTTCGATGGTTGCAATATTTTTTTCAACGGGTCGCAACATTTTTTTTAACAGGCCGCAACATATCAAAAAACAGGATGCAATATTTTTTTTCGATCTTCACAACATTTTTTTCAACGGTCACAACATATCAAAGAAGTTCAAAGAAGCAACAATCAGACACTGCAACAAAATTTTTATTGCTGCGATTACCATACAACAAAAAAATTCCTTGTGCAACAAATTCATCCCCATGGTTTTTGCACACAAATCACACTGTAACAAATTTGTAACCTAATTGCAACATGCTACTGAAAGGATACGGGCAGGCTGGCAATTCAAAAAATCTATTACGTAAACTAGGAAGCCAAGCAAGTAGATGATCACAGATCGTTACCATCAGATGCGCAGTGCAGCGGAAGAAGAGTTGGAGTAGCCTGATCCAACGTAGAGTGTGTCGATGAAGTGGTCGTAGTCGATCGTCCAGCGTAGTCGATCGTCCTCGATGCCAATCGTCTCTTCCAACAACCAATCGTGTTCCTTGCGAATATTGTGGATCGTCCTTAAGCGCAACAGCAACAGCAGTAGCGCCTCTACGGTATCCACACGTCCAGAGATGGAACACCGTACGCGGGTATGCTAGCACCAAGTCGCACGACATGGCTCTCTCGAGAAGATGGTGGCTAGGTTTTCAATGGAGCAACTCATGTCAACTCGTATCTCCTCCCAATAGCCTCATGCATCTCCTTATATAGAGCCCATGACGGATCCTATCCGAACATGTTTGTTTTAACCCGTTAAGTGTGTGACCCTGTAGGTTCATACATAATCGGTTGTGACTCGAAAACCCTTTTCGACAACGAGTCATTAGCGGTTTCTAGCAGGACATAACGATTCCCGAATACACACAAATCATATCGGACGACCCATAACGCAATATGATCTACGACCAGGTCCTTATCACTAATGACTAGCTCGTATATCTATACGACTAGTTCATATTTAGTTTCAACCAGTTCGTAGCTCCTTACGAGCAGATTTCGACCACTTAGTGATTATATTCAATCGGTCTACGACTAGCTCGTATCTCCATACGACTAGCCCATGTATGATCGAACTTAACGACCTTCTCGTGTATTATCCCCTTGTCTCACGATATCTGGTTGAACTCCAGGTGAGATATTATGTCATCCATGGACTGTTCAATACCTTCTCGATTGAGTGTAGGATAACTTTATGTGGTCGAACTCTTCGACCACCAGTGGCATGGCCATGCACTTTATTTATCCGACCACATTGAGGGGCCAGAGATATCTCTCCTGTTATGTTAGGAGGGGGCAAATTCCATATCCGACCAGTCGCATCTCTCTGCATATTTCATAGCATACCCGAAAACTACTTTTATAACTACCCAGTTACGAGTAGCGTTTGACAACCCCTAAGTGTACTATTACACATGTAGGAAACCATGCTTGTCGTAACAAAAAGGACTAGACAGTAAAAGAGGGAGGACCCCTGGTACACACAAGGTGTCCGAAGAGTCCTCGAAGAGGGGACTGGTTGTCAGGAAAATGTACTGTGTATTAATGTCCTGAAAAAGCTCTGCCATTACATGGGGATGGAGAGCTATTTATAGCCAAAATAGTAGGATACATGAGATTACATAAGCACCCCTACAAAAGTACTACCAATGTAGGGACTGCAGGGTCCTTTCCTACCCCTATGCGTAGCTTCTGGTCCACTTGTCTTCTTCCTTTCCTCTGGCCAGGTCTCCTTCAAACACCCTTCGAATACTCTTCGAGCTTCCTTCGACTGCCACTTCGGAAGACCCTTCACAGGCTTTGGGTCACCCTCGGGGTACCTCCTGTACCCCTCGGGAGACCCTTCAGAAGCTGGGTCGCCTCGAGGTACTGATGTACCCTCGAGACCTTCCGGCTTTTGGTCGAGGTACCCTTCTGCCACCCTCAGAGGCTTTGGCTACCCTCGGGGCACCCATCAGAGCCGGACTGCTTTCTCCAGTCAGGGGCCGATGGGCTGCCTTTCGACAAGCCCTCGCGATCGATACCTTTGCTTCGTCAGTATAAACCGCGCTTTTACCCCTGGCGGTCTAGGCACACCGCATGCTTCACCCTAGCGAAGCGCTTTTGTTTGTTCGAGGGTTTGCCTGCATGCGCCGGGTGGTGCGCCGCTTTTGCATGGATGGTGGTCGTTTCGGCGTCTGTTCGGGTCTTGTACGCCGTTTTTGTCATGATGGCGCCCCCTTGGGGGGCATGCACGGTGGGTGGCCGTTGCGTACCATTAAGGCTTTGGTTTTTTGACATGCGTCAGAGTTGTACTGGTTCGTGGCTCTTCGATTTTCTCGCCATTTTGTCCGTTGTTCTTTGGCGGCTATAAATATGCGCACCACCCCCCTCCCTGTCGCTATCGGCTCTCATTTTGTGGCATTTTAGTGTTGCTTTGTTTCTTCCCTGCGCTGCTGCGAGTTGCGAGGGTGTGTTTTCTACGCTCCGGGTATGGCGAAGCGTGCCAGGGACGGGGAAGGTGAAGTTTCGTATACGAGCGATTTGGGAAGATCTGTTGTGACGAGGCTTTTTCTTGAGACGCTTGTGAGCGAGGGCAAGCTCGAGGATATTACAAAGGTTCACGCTCCTGGATCGGAGACGGTTCCTCATCCTCGGGATAACGATGCCATTGTGTTTGTTGCGTTTCTAGATGCTGGCCTTCGGATTCCTTGCGTCGACCTGGTCTCCAAAGTTTTGCGACTATGCGGGGTGGAGTTGGTGCAACTGACGCCAAATTCTATTGTAAAACTTGGTGTGTTCGAATGAATGCTGAGGTCTGCCAGGGTTGCTGTTGAGGGGGGGGGTGAGGGTCACCTCTTCGCCTACCTTCATGACGGGCGTTGCCAGCCGAAGAAGAAAAAGAGCTCGGGCGAGACTCTTAACTTTGGCAGTGTGAACTTTCAACCGAAGCCGCGTTGCCAAGCGTATGTTCCTACTCCGGCAGCGTGTAATCGCTGGGATACAGATTGGACACGGAAGTGGTTTTATCACACTAGCCCCGCAGCAGATGGTCTTCGATCCGAGGGCATGCTGATTCAGCTGATAGCTACGCCCACGATTGTGCTTAGCTCTCGGGAGGAGGCCCTCCTCATCTTCTTCTCGACACGACGAAGCGACTTTCTACGCGGGATTTGGTGGAGGAGTTCTGCGCTTTCAGGATTTGGCCTTTGGCCAAGGAATGGAAGCTGGAGCTTGGGGCTTCGGATACGGGGCTCCCGTCTTTGACTGCGGAGGGATGCAAAGGTATGCTTTGTTTTTTTATTATTTATTGACGTTTGCCCTAACATGAACGCGGTAACTTGCTAGTTTTGCCCATCACCGAGGCTGCGCGTGCTGCGGAGGTGCTTCTTGGTCCGTATATGGGCGAAGAGCACTCGAGGCGTCGCACTGTTGTTAGGGAGCCTTGTTTGAACCAAGACGCACGATCGCGCTTCTCATCTTGCCGAGCGCGAGCCAATTCTCGACATTGTGGAAGAAGAAGTGTGCCCGCACGCCTGAGGTTGACATCGTGGGACCAATTGCTGCGCCGCCTCTTCGTGCCATCCGGCCTGGCGATGGCGCTGGTGCTTCGCGTGACTTGGGTGCCTTCGAGGAGCGGCCGGACAAGGAGGTTGTCAAGACCCCGCCAAAAGCGTGGTGAACACTGCGGTCCAAAGACAAAGATCTTCCAATGATGGGGCGCCGCAAGCGGAGGTTGCCGAACAGGGTCGTTGGTTGTACCGTGTCGCAGGTGCACAAAGCGATAGGTACTATTTGTTTTTTGGTTCTCGATGCGACGGAGTCTTCCAGCGGTGGCATTTCGTCGCATAGCCGTAGAACGAACCTTGAAGGCCTTGGAGATGTGCCTGCCACGCCGTAGGTGAATGTTGGTGAGTAATATCTACATATTTATCTTCGAACCCTCCATTTTGTTGGCTGTTGCTCTGAGTTGTTGGTTGCTTAGTGCTGAGCGAGGGCGGTGGCAACGATGAGGACGAGGAGGGTTCCGCAGGCCACGCGTCGACGGGTTCCGAGCCGGACACTTCGACCCTGCGCGTGACCGCTGTTGCTGGCGCGGTGAACTTGGGTTCAATACGCCTAAGCGATTTCAAGGCGACACCGGGCGCCGTTGCTGTCTGCAAAGAGATTGCTGATTTCACTGCCCCTTCGTTTGTACGGGAGCTTTTTGAGAAAGCTCTACTGAAGGACATGTTTGCGAGTATTGAGGCGAATGCAGCGAGGGTTAGTTTTATTTATTACGCGTGCTCATTATTGCCTATATGATTGTTTATGTGTATGACCTTTTGCTTTGCGCGCAGAATTTGATGTTGTCCCGGGCCCTTAATGCTGATGTCTCCTAGGCGTATGGGTATATTCAGCAAGAGGTCGATGAGGAGCATACACGGAACGAGGCTTTGAGCTCCGAGCGGAGACGCTTGAGAATGTTAAGAGCTTGGAGGCCAAATCAAGTGAGGTGGAGGCGAGCACGCCACACTTCAGCTTGGCGGCGACGCCAAAGAATGAGTGTACTACCCTTGGGGATGAAGTGAATGATCTCATGGCGTCTGCGCTTCACCAAGAGGATATCCAGTACGAGAAGCAGCTATCCGCTGCCGTTGGTTAGTCCGCTTGGGAGTCCATGGAGGCTCTGGAGGATTCCTTGGCGAAGCTGGGTGCCATCCCTCTAGAACGGAGCCACCGGCCGGCTGAGATGGATATTACCTTGGAGCGCCTCTAACGGGGCGGCGAGGCGTGTGTGCTTGTGGCTCGTGCTTATGTTGACCACTGTGCGAGGGTTACTTGGTTGGCGACCCTTGCGACCCTTGATAAGGCAGTGTGTGCTCACATGGACGGGTTGGCGCCTCGCTTCCGTACACTACTGGAGGAGGTTGTCGCTAAGATCCCCGACTCGGGGAGCAAAGCAAAGTCCTGCAACAGGACTTTTGGATGTTGCGCGGATATGATGCTACCGAGGTGTCCTTCCAAGCTGCTCAGGCCTATCATTCAAAGGGGAAAGCTGCAGAGGAGGATGTTGAAGCTGGCAAGCGGGGGTCCACCCACGGAGACAAGGTGTGTACCCCCCGCTTGTTGCGTAGAATGCTAGGGTTTGGATATTTTGTAGTTGACGTGCTCTGGTTTTGTTTTTTGTTCATCGAAGACGCTTTTTTGTAGAGGTTGGCATCTTTTGTGTAACGACTTTCCGCTCTTTAAATGGAATATCTTCGGCCATGATTGGGCATTATTGGCCGTTTTGCTCTTTTCTTGATTGCCATCTTAAAGTTGAATCTCGCCTTCTATACAGGTGGAACGATGTTTGTTTAAACGTGTCGTGCAATGGGGTCCTTGGTCGCCCTCGGGGCACAGTGACTAAGAGTACTGCTTCGCAGCATCGAATATGAACAAACTCTTCTATCGGCGACCTTTTATGATTTGCTAACGGGCATCATATGTCATGTGCTAAATGGCGCCATTGAAGAAGGCTAACCTTACTGCTCTATGAAGGGTTCTTATGTTTCCGCGGGAGGCCGTGGAGGGCTCAGAGGAGATCCGGCTTTCAGGAGCGAGAGGTGTGGCGCTTTGTGCCCGGACGACCTTCCCAGTGCCCGGCCTCCGTGAAGGCTTCGACGAGCTCATCCGATACACTCAAGACTTGGCCACCGCGAGGGAATACGCGATTGCCGGCCGCTCAAGCCTTGATGATCGAGGGCTACCCAAGAAGGAGGAGGGACTTTGTCCCTTAGGTGTACGCATAATGTCAGCCAAGCAGCGACTTTGTAACGAATAATGGCGTGTGTTGTTGGTGTGAATTGAGTTGTGTTGTACTGTTTCGCAGATCACTGTTTCGGGCGATCCCTTGTATGCGTGTACTTGTTATGCAGAGTGTAATAAAAAATGGTGTGATTGCCCTCGTACATTATTATTTGTTATGAGGGAAGGCTGAAGCCTCGCGCCGTCCCCATTGTTTTTTAGATAGGCCCGGGAGCCCTAACTCTATTTTTTTGTAAGGGGAGATAAGGCTCAAGCACGCCCCCATACTTTTTTAAATAGGGCCCTGGAGCCCTAACTATTTTTTTTTATGGCTAAATAAGCCTCGCACCGGCCCCCATATTTTTAGACAGTATTCTGAGCCCTAACTCTATTTGTTTGTAAGGGGAGGCTAAGCCTCGCTGCCCCCCATACTTTTTAGATAGGGCCCTGAGAGCCCTAACTATATATTTTTTATGGGGGAGGCAAAGCATCGCGTTGTCCCCATACTTTTTAGATAGGGCTCCTTGAGCCCTAACTTTTTTATGAGATGGGCTCGCTACTGCCTCCATACTTTTTAGATAGGGCTCGGAGCCCTAACACATTCTCAGATATGGGCGACGCTGTCTCTCCCGGGCGCTTTTGGTCTTCTGACCATACCATGCCGGGTTCACTTTTGCATCGCCGTCGTCAGCCGGGCGATCATTGTCGCGGGGATTAGCCTGCAGACGGGTCGGAGGCTATGCACGGTGGCTTTGTTTATACACTCATGCTTGCGGGAGGCATTGGTGTGCACCGGGTCAAGGCGCGCGCTGTGGCATTGTTTATACACTCGTGCCTCGCGGAGGCATCAGGCAGCACCGAGGTCAAGGCCATGCGCCGTGGCTTTGTTTATACATTCGCGTTTACGGAGGCATCGGCAGCGCTGGGGTCAAGGCCATGCGCGGTGGCTTTGTTTATACACTCGCGTTCGCGGGAGGCATCGGCAGCACCGGTCAAGGCCATGCGCAGTGGCTTGCTGCTAGGTCTTGTCGCTTTTTGATTGAAAGGGAGCAAAAAATGCAATAAGTTACAGCTTGTTTTGTACATGCCCGCTCCGCTTTTAGCGGTGGTAGGGCTATTTCCCAGGCATAGCCGGTTTTACAACCCAAAGGGTAGTACTTGCAGAGGGTCTTTGCGTTCCAGGTGTGGCCCAACTGCTGCCCTTCTGGTGTGGCGATGCGGAAGGTACCGGCGCGGGTGTTGCTGGTGTTGACGTAGGGTCCTTCCCATTTGGTCTCCAGCTTGCCCACGGCTGTGGGGTTTGCGACTCACTTGAGGACCATGTCGCCCGGCACCAAGGGGCGGATCTTGACTCTCCGATTGTATTCCCGGGCTACTCCGTCGCTATACTTGAACATGGTTGTTATTGCTTGGACGCTGTGCTTTTCAAGGAGATCGAGGAGGTGCGCCTCACGGGTCTAGTTTGATGTTGCTCGAGGGACTTTATGTGAATTCTCGCAGGGACATGGCTTGCCGCCAAGAGGAGTCTCGAACAAGAGAAGCCCGGGCCCTTGTTGAGATGTGCGGATTGCCCACAAGGCCTTCGAGTTCTTCGCCACACTTTTGGGAGTCTTGTAACGTCCCGCGCTTTTTAAGTTCTTGCCAAGTTTTCAAAATAAAAGTAACCATTTGGCTTTATTGAGAATCCAAAGCTTAACCCGAGATTTTTGAACTGAGAGTTCAATTGAATTAATCAAACCTTAACTAAGTCGTTGTTGGTGTTCCTTGGTCGGGTTGTGGCTCTCTCAGGGTGTCTTTGCCGCCTCGGGTTGTGGTTCTCCGGCCTTCTCAGGTGCCCCGGTTCGCTTTTCTCTCTTAACTCCCTTGTTGAGATCTAGCCGCACCTCCCCTTGTTGAGATCTAGCCGCCGCACCTCCCTTGTTGAGATCTAGCCTGCATCTCCCTTGTTGAGATCTAGCCGCCTGCACCTCCCCTTGTTAGGATCTCGCCTTAGGACCTCCTCTCGAGATCTTAGTCAGTCTGTGTTCTCCTTTAGTGGGATCCAAAGGTTCCACCTCCTTAGGTCCAAGACCTTCTCGGCCCTTGCCGGTCTTTTGTAAAGACCACCTCCTAACCTTGAATATTCCTGCTGGTCGACCTCCTCGGCTTCTTTGATCTCGACTGCTGAGGTCCTCCCTTGAGATCTTGGACTGCTAGATCTCCCTTTGGAGATCTACTGTCAGACCTCCTCGCACTTTTGATCTCGACTGCTGAGATCCTCCCTTGAGATCTTGGACTGCTAGATCTCCTTTGAGATCTACTCGTCAGACCTCCTCGCCTTTTGATCTCGACCGCTGAGGCCTCCCTTGAAATCTTGACCCTTAGACCTCCCTTGTGCAGTCCGAGTGTCGTGGCCTCTCACAGAGCTTTGAGGACCTCTTGTCCAGACTCTTCTTGAGTCCTGGACCTCTGCCCAGACCTCCCTTTGAGTGTCTTGGACCTCTTGCCCAGACCTCGCAGGGTCTTTATGAATGACCTTTTGTAGGGCCACCTCTTGACCAAGGTGCACCCTTTTGATCGCCCCACTTGCCACCCCTCTTCACCTTGTAATTATTGTTTTGCTCAGAACTCAGGCGATTTAATAGGTGTTTGTCACATTAAATGCAACACATCCGAGGTACTTTTATTTCAATTCTTTTTAGGGCAAGCCTTGCCCTAGTTGTCCCGATTGCCTACACGCCATTGAACCTTTTCTTGGTGCACTCCACCAACTCCGCTATATATAGCCCGGGAGTATGTGCCTTGTAATCTTTTGCTCATTTCTTCATTCCCCGCCTCCGCCTCAGCTTCTTCCTTATGCAAGACCCTCCCTCAGAGCTCTTTCGAGGCGGTGTTAAGCCTCTTGGTTTCTTTTGGCCGAGTTGGTTTGAGTTCCTTTTTGGTTCTTTTTTGTTGTTCTCTCGCTTAGTGTGGTTTTTGCTTATTTGTTCTTGTCGACGATCGAATCGCCGATCTTACTTAAAATAAACGAGGAAAATGGCGGAATATCCCGAATGGAATGGGGTCGCTTTATTGATACGAATCGGATTTACAAGATGTGGCTAATTACTACCCGAATTACATCGAATGGAGGAATGCTTAACCGGCAATCGACTTAGAATATGAGTCTAAGGTCGATTATCTAGCTTCTAATTCCTCCGCTTAGGCTTCTCAGCATATCTTTGCCTTTGGCCTTGTTTTTATGTGTCGCCTATCGCCTCCCCTTCTTGTCTCACTTCCGTTCTTTCGCCTTCTCGTGCTTCACCTTTAAATAACTTCCAAGAGGTGCGCTACTCCTCGGAGAAGACGCCCTCGGTGAAGCTGCCACGATCGGTTTGAACGGTAGAGAAGTTAGCAATGTGTTAATTTCTCCTGCGTTGTTTGTGAAAAGCTTAACCGTAGGGTGGTTAATAGTCGTCTCGTGGTTGTACCATCGCATGGTTTGGAACGATAACACGGTTCCATTCATCATACGATAAGAAATACCGCTCAAGAATTTTACGAAGCGGTTATCCGCCTGGGATTAGCACAAACCTTATCCCACAGTGGTACCCATTATAACCTTCAATACTAACGACTAGGAGGTCGCCGCCTTAGGGTTACGCACCATGAAGACGATGGTCTTTTATTATATATTAAAATAATACATAGAGGTTTTAATCTCGCCGCCTAGCCCCTAACTTTAAATGAACTGGTCGTATATACCTTTTTCCGATGAAATCAGACGCGTAATTCCCATTTAATGTCGTGGTATACGGCGGTCTGGTTCACTTTAAAGTTGAGAACTTGCCTTGGGAAACGAAGAGTTCTTCGTCTGCTTGAACAAAAAGAAGCTTTTTGTCGCTTGACCTTGTGGAATCCTTCGAAGTATCTAAGTTTATAAAATCTTCTCACTGGCTCTTAGAATTTTTATGCTTCCAAAATCCCCTTTCGATCCCCTTTAGCTTCTCGCCAAGAAATCCTCCAGAGTCTTTTCCTGTTCTTCCGACCACAAAGTCTCCAACTTTTGCTACTCATTCTTGAGGATTTTCGCCATGCTCTGAGCAGACATAAAGTGGTTGCTCTTCGAATTGGGCAAGAAAAGCTTGAGGCTTTGGCGAAGATGGGAATGCTCCCAGATAGGAATCTGATTAATTGGAGACCGGCGACTGGAGAGCATTTTTCGAGCCGTGAAGATGGCGAAATCCCTGTTTTTCTTGCCTACATCGAATGTGGGCCGAGATTATCGTACACAAATTCCTCCTCCGCGTTTGAACATTACGGTGTGGAATTGGTGAATTTGGCCCCAAATTCGATCGCAAATATTAGTATTTTCGATATTTGTGCGAGGCATACCGAATACAACCGAACTTGAAGCTCTTTAGTTATTTCTACCGCATGGTGATGGGAAAATCAGCGCAAACTGAGGCAAATCCGGGAATGCACATTGCGCCTTCATGACGGAAGGCCGATGAGTACATCTTCATGTACGCGAAATCTTCGTGGTCGTCAGGAAAAGTACGGTTTTACATGACTGTTACGAAGACGATGGCCTCTACTTCACGAACTAGAGCAAGTGAAAACTCCAAGTGGAAGGAAACCAGAAGAAGACAGGATAGTCAAAAGATGGGCGGATGCCATCTATGACTTTCGAGTCAGGCCCGACTTGGTGGCATGTGGTGAAGGATTTCACCTTCGCCGATTAGCCCATTGAAGTCTCGACTCATTCCCCGCCTCCGTGCCTTGATCGTGATGAAGCTACCTCTAAGGTGGTAAGTCTTTGAGATAAATTCGATCGGTATTTTGATTTGATTAATGTATTACCTTAAAATCATTTATTCTTCCTTCATAAAGCTCTTCTCCGGGAAATTAGAGAACGAGTCAAGATGATCTCATGGGAGCTCGAGAAAAGGTCAATGCCCCAAGATCTTAGCCAGAACTCCTATTGAAGGAGATCGGCAAGGCTTAAGGTAATTTAATCAAAAATTCTTTACTATGTGTATACATATATTCCACCAGATTTCCAATCGTGTTTCTACTTTTGCGCTTGCTGATTGCGAATCATACAACTGTGAGGATCAACGCCCCACCTTAGTTCTCGACCGAGTCGTGCCCTCGAGGCACTTGAAGGAGATGAATCCTCGAGGTAATAGAACATTTCTAATCATATATGTACTAATTTTTAAGATAAAGGATTTCTTCACCCAATCAAATTTGTTCTTTGATTTAGGTGGATAAGCCCGAGGGCCCGCAGAATGTAATCAGGAGGCTATAGATTCCAGAGTGGTCGCAGCACGACCTTATGGTTGTTATCAAACAACCGATCCGAGATTGATGAAACCACTCCTCCCACCGTATAGTCGAATGCGGTCCTTGATGAACTGGTCGAGGACATAGCTTCCGACATCTTGTTGGAGGATGAGGGTTCTAATAAACCTTGCCGTCCGTAACCAAAGAAGATTGGAGGAGAAGAAAAGGAAGGCTAGCGGCACAGATTTTCTTGCTGCTTCCGTGAGTCAAATCTCGAGATTAACAAGGTATGTACAAATGAAAGTGATCGATAAGTATGTACTTCTAATAATTCCTTGATGATTTGATACTTTGAACTTCCCATCTTCTTTGCATAGGTCTTCGTGTTCCGGCTGCTTCCACTGTGTTCTTCCCGAGGACTCCGCACTGTGGGAAGTTCCCTATCAGAGCACTTCTCGTGACAAAGTTCCCGAGGAATAGTGGTCGAAGAAGCCCCCGAGCAGTGACAAGGGCAACGTTGAGTTGGATCCTTGGTGATTGAAACCCTTCGTGGAGGTAGATGCTCGAGAGGTCTCAACAGTTCCGACATCGCCGATAACCCTTCCCAACCTAACAAGTTCCTTTTCGCCCCCGATTCATCGAGGATAAGGAGCTTGATGAGGCGGGCGTAAAGTATCTGATACTCACCAAGATGCACCTCGATTTGATTTTTGCTTGTTATAATGACCAGTAATTCGTAGTATTCTACTACAGCCTTCTATAGCTCTTCTTTAAAAAGTTTATAAGAAACTTAAGAAAGAGAACGCTATTTGTGTAGCATTTGGTCGAGAACTTTGTCAGGATCGGAGGATCCACTCCAAATGAAGTTAAGGACTTGGAGCAAAAGCACCGGAGTTGGAAAGTAAGAACTTTTCCCTTTGAACTTTTGTTTTTCTTCAATACTTTGCTCCTTCTACAATTATTCTCCTTATCGCATTCGATAGATCTCGAGAAAATAAAAGAGGAGGTTGTGGCCGAGAAAGCCAAGACAAATTTTTCTTGAAGAAGAAATAAAGCTAAGGATCACCATTTGTCAAGCAAGTTCAATAAAGACCTGCTGATCGTCAAGCAACGACCAAATATGAAACACTTAGCAAAACAAATGAAGGTAATATGTCGTAAGCTTGATTTTTCCTTCATTTATGCTTGTGTTCATTAACTGACGAGTTTTTGCAGAGCAAACGAAATGCCTAATGAGTAAAGAAAACTCAAATTTGAGTGATAAGGGGCTACTTGCTCAAATATTGATGAAAAGATTCATGCTTTGAACAAGATGATCTTTGATATGGGATCAGATCAAGCTCGCTTTCCTTAGGAGATCCAATAGAGAAAATAAACTATTTGGGTCAACTTCTAGGATCTTAAAGTTCTGGCTTCAAAACTACTTTGACTAATTATGCCTGTGCCCTAAAAACAAAGGCCATAGTGGAGTTAGTTTTGCTTTGGCAAACCGAAAGCTTCCGACCTCCATAGATCTCCAAGTCATTAAAGAAGACTTCAATCGCCCACTCAAGAGGCTACTCAAGTTCATGGAAGAACTCAGCCACTGAGATATAGTTGTAGAGGAGATGGAGGTCTAATCTCGACAAACAAAGAGTTAGGTCGAATATTTCTTAGAGTAGGTTCCTAAGTGTAAAAAATATTTGAATATCTATGAAAATCTCATTTTATGTCATTGACAAAGCTTTTGTTTATCCTGCTTGACTTTTTAAAATTTTCAGATATTTCCTAGCCCCTCATCGCTTTTATAGTAGAAGAACGCATCGCATAAGCAAAGGAGCCAAGAAAGAGAATAAAAGAGGTCATAACCATGTATGTGAGTTTTTGAAGGTATGTTTGGATATGTAAGACAAAATCGATCGCTAAGCAAAGATTAGGAAATCAAATGTGGTCAGACCAACAGACGATTTCGACTAGTTATAGATCGTTGTTTGTCATAATGGAAATACCAATCAAAAAACACTATATATGGTCAAAAAGACTTTGTCAAACTTGACATAAGAAGAAATGCAAATATGTATGCAACAGATTATAAGTGAACTTTGTTTATATCTATTGTCCCATAGTCCGCTCTCGAACTAATGCTAAGACTCAAGGCATACGACATACATTTTTTGAAACGTGTTCAAATTCTATATCCCGATCGGCCTGAACTAATGCTAAGACCAAAGAGCGACAAGAATAGACCAGAATCGTGAAATAATGAAGCATAATCTTCAAAATCGTAGCATATCATTCATGAGATAGTTAGTTGTGTGGCGCCTCGATTACTCATTTTCTTTTGAGAAAAGAGTGTAGTCGCATGGGAATCATTTGAAGAAAAATGCTCACGACTAGGACCATAGAGTATCGTAGATCCTTAAAAGGATATCTGAGAGAAAAATGTCTTCTCCCACTGCACTCAACAATAATAAACCACTGTAATGTAGGTGTATATATATAAGCAAGGTTGCACTTCTTAATTAATTAATGAATTTAATGAAATTGAAATTGAAAGAAATGAAAGAATGAAAATTAAACATAGAACTTACGCGAATTGATCGATGTTCCAAGAATTTGACAAAATTTGCCCATCGATATAGCTACCAGATTTTGAACTCGGCCTCAAGTTACTTCACCACAAAGTAAGGACCTTCCCATTTAGGAGAAAGTTTATTGCGATTTGTTTGGCTCAATTTTTCTCGAGAACCAGATCACCTACAAAGAAGGTCATGTAGGTCGCACTTCCACGACTTATGGTACCTTCGCATGGCTTGTTGGTAGATCGCCGATCGCATAAGGGCTTGGTTTCGCGTTTTTCAAGGAAATCGACGCTGCCGAAGTCGTTGCTCATTCTGGATCATTTTCGCTAAAACGACGCTTCGAAAGGAGCCAATTTTGAGTTCGAGGAAGCATAGCTTCAAAGACCATAAACCAAAAAGAATGGAGTTTCACCGGCCGCACGATCGTCGGGTTCGAACGCCCATAACACGTAGGGAAGTTCTTTAACCCAAGCGCCGACCGCTTGATTAATCGTCAATACTCGCTTTGATCCTCGCATAAGGATACCATTAGCTCGCTTCAATCGCCTCCGCTGTTTCATGGATGTGCAATGTAATAAAATGAACTTTGACACTAAGTTCATCGCAGAATTCCTCGAATTGATCACCGGAGAATCGGAACCATTGTTCCGTGATGATACGATTAGGTACACCAAATCGCGGATCACATTTTTCAAGAGAAATTCTTAGCGGCCGCTTGTTATTTTAACAACCGCTCGGCTTCAATCCATTTTGTAAACGTGTCAATCATGACGAAAAGGAATTAAGCCCCGGTGCTCTTGGGAAAGGTCCTAATGTCCATACCCTCAAAGTTGCAAAAGGCCAAGAAAGATGAATTAGTTTGTAAGGCTTAGCCGGCCGTGTACTTGTCGCTATGAAACCGACATTGTACACACTTCATCACAAGCTCTTTTTGCATCATGAAGGGCACAAGAATAGCCTTGCCGGAAGGCTTTAACTCATGTGGTTCTCAGAGGGAATGGTGTGCTCCACAGACACCTTCATGGATTTCGTTAGCAATCTAATGCCATCCGCTTGAGATATGCATCTCATCAACACTCCATGAGATCCTCGCTTATACAAGGTACTTTCGATTAGAGTGTATGATTTGGCTTTTCGCATATACGATCGCCTCTACATCATCTTCTCGAATTGTGTCATGTCAAGATAATTGTAGATCGATGTCATCCAGCCTCTACCTTGATCGTGTAGCCAACCGTCAACGACTGCGTGGAGCATCCATGTTCCTTGATTAGTTTGTTCAACTTGCAAAGAATCATGTATGTTCTCAAGGCTCAACTACCGAGGGTGAATTGAGTTGCTCGAGAAAACTCCAAGGGATTGGCCGACCTCGTGGAGGCCATCCGCGCTAACCGGTCCGCCAGAAAGTTTTCTTTCTAGGAATATGTTGATCCAAACCAAGAAGTGCTTTTCAAGTTTTCAGATTCCGCCAGATAAGATGACATCTTGGTACTAGAGCATTGATATTTTTTCCCCACTTGATTCGCTACTAGTTGAGAATCGCTTTCACTAGTAATTCATAATCCTTGTTAACGAGCCGCCGAGTCCCCGCCAAGAACCTTCATATTCTCGCCACATTATTGGTGGTGAAAATTTAATTGGATGGCGATTTGATGTGTTCGCCAAGGGATATCAAGACCACCACTTTCGATCCTTGTAACATCAAGGAACCGTCGAATACATTGTCCACTGCCGTGGTGTTCGTACGCGTCCTTGGGTGGGTTCAGGTTTGTCCATTCGCAATGAATTTCGCTATTGTTCGACTTTATTGTCGCTCGTGAAATAAATGGAGATCGAACGCCTCTAGCCTCGACCGCCCATTTGGCTATTCGCCCCGATGATTCCTCGCTTCAAGGACTTGACCAAGGGATATCCTAGAGGTACGACCACTTTGTGGGCCTCGAAAGTAGTGCCTTAGTTTTTGAAGACATAAGGAGGCCATAGAGCAACTTTTGTACCTGTGGGTATCTTTCCTTGGTCCATGTAAGACTTCGCCACGAATAGACCAGTCGTTGGATATTATTCTTTTCTACAACCAAAGACACCGCTAACTCGCCTGTGGTGTTGCCGCCACGTAAATTAGCAATGTTTCTCCCTGCCCTGAGAAACTAAAACCGGTACTTGTAAGGTACTTTTTGAGTTCCTCAAAGGCATCGCTTGCTTCTTTAGTCCACTCAAACTCCCATGTTCCAAGAAGTTTAAAGAAAGGTAATCCTTTTTCCCTAATCTTGCTATGAACGGCTTAACGCCGCCATACCCCTTAGCTAGTTTTGGACTTCTTCGTGGTGGCTGGGGCGATCTCGGTCGATGGCCGCTAATTTTTACCGGATTAGCTTCAATACTCTAGCAAAACTAGGAAACCAAGCAGCTTCCAAACAGTAAACTCCCAACACACACTTTTTCCTGATTTAACTTGAGGTTATGTCTTCTCAAGTTGTTAAAGGTTTCTTGTAAGTCAGAACGTGGTCGCCATAAGCTGTGGTCTTTACGCACTGTGCATCGTACAACATAAGCTTCTAGATTCCAACGATTTGTGGACTAAAAGTTTTTGCATCAACCTTGAAAAGTTGCACCAAAGATTTTTGAGACCAAATGGCATCTTAATATAACAAGAAGTACTATATGGGTGATGAAGGAAGTTTTCCTCATCTTCTTTACACATACTAACTGTGGTACTCAATACGATCTAAAAACTTAGTAACTCGCACCTGTAAGCAGAGTCTACTAGTTGATCAATGCGGGAAGGGGAAAGTCATCCTTCTGACAAGCTTTATTAAGATCTCAGAAAGTCGATACACATTCGCCATTTCCCATTATTTTTCCTAACCATTACAGATTAGCAAGCCACTGTGGGTGGTCGACTTTCACTAATAAATCCTCGCCTCGAGAAGCTTTTCAATCTCCCGATCGATTGCTTCTTCCGATCGGTGCAAAACGCCGAAGTTTCGCTGATCGGTTTTTATCGCCGAGAGCAAGCCTGCTCGATCACTTCCCGGGACTCTGCATATCGGACGCTGCAAGCAAACACGCCTTGATTTGCTCGGAGGAAGGAGACGAGCCACTTTTCCTATTTAGGGTTGAGTCTGCCCTCACCGTAATCTTGCGCGTGTTGATCTGGTTGTCTCGACTCTATGTGACGACTTCTGACGCCGTCCGAGAAGCGCTTTTGTTTAGTAGTACCTCCTTGGTCCGGCTCTGATGGTTCGGGCGCCATCTTTGGCTTCGAGTGCTTGACTCGCATGGGGAGACGGATTAACCTCTCTCGCCTGAAGTTCATCAACCAAAGGCAAAGGATTTTATCGCGATACGTAGTTTATTTTCTCGATCTCCTCGAATTGTGATGACTCCTTTCGCCCCAAAGATTTTCAAACTTTGATAACCGTGAATGCGTATTATCAAGAATTTTGCTAATGCCGGTCGAATCGAGGATTCCGCTATGCGGATTCAAGTTTACTACATCAAACGAGATCTTCTCCGCTCGAAATTGTCGTGTTTTCCAAACGCCACCTAAGAAGGAAACTTGTCCCATTTGCTTAGCCAGAGAACCCTAACTATGCCATGAAAAACATATTTCATGTGTTTCACCTTTGACATGGGGACTGTGATTTCTTCTAAAGCTCCTACAAATAATATATTCAAGGAACTACCCCATCCACTAAGACCCGATTAACCCGATAATTATTAATAGTTGGTTCAACGACGATGGGGAACCTACCCTACGAGTCGATGGATGGTGCAATTGTTTTTGTCATGAAATTGCGGTTCCACCACTTCGAAAGTGCTTGATTACAGCTTGAGATTCGACGAGGTTGACTCTCCCGCCTATGGCCTTCGATGACGCCTGACTCAGATGAAGAAGATCCTCCAAAAATCATGTTGATCGGTGTGGGGAGATCCTGCACTCCATCTCCTCGCCGCCATCCTTGTCCTTTTGGAGCTTGTTTCTCCATGTTCCTCAGATGGTCGAAATGGTCCTTACCTCGCATAATAATCCTCCGCTTCGCCGACATCGACACAAAGTGCGCAGATCATGCCCTCGTCACGTGAAGTGACACCACTTATTCGTCTGAATCCTTCTCATTTTAACTTTTGCTTTGCTTCGACCGCATAGTCCTTTCTTGCTTCCTTCCTAATCTTGTCCGTACGGCGAGGACTTTTCTTTGTCGCTCTGTCCGCTGTTCTTTTCTTCTGAGAGACTTCTTGTTCTTTTTCTCCCGCTTGTCCGCACGGGTCAGAATCTTGTCTTCTTCCGATCGATGGCTTCACACCACTCGATTGCTTCACTAGCAAAGGGCATATTTGTCCGCCATATCAAAAAGCTCAACTGTTGTTCTTGGAGGGTTCTATTGCTATGTCCTCCGTGAACCGCCGATTCTTTAGACCTGCTTTTTTAAAGCCCGAATAACAGAGGACTCGCGACTTCGGTATAGAGTTACGTAACCTCCGGTCAACCTCTTGATATATTGACGAAGTCTCATCGATCCCCGCCGATTCCGTGGAGATCGTCTCCTTCCTGTATGCGGTCATACGCACTCGAAGTTGGCAATCAAGATCACGTGTAGTTGTTCCTAAGTATATATGGATCCAACCTCCAAGTTTAACAACCACGAACGCGCATTCTTCGAGCACGGGTGGGTAAATAGTTGGCCATTACATTCTCATCGCCACCAAAGAAATTTCGAGAAGCGTGGTATATATTTGGAGAAATTCCAATGGGTTTTGAGTTCCATTGAATTTGTCTGCTATTTGGCTTGAATCGCTTAGGCTAACGGACACCTTTTGGAGCCCAAAGAGAAGGCTCGACAACCTGTGATTGATTCATGGCGCCTTCTCCGGAAGGTGCCGATTGTAATTCCCGGAGACCCATCCCTAAGATTGGAACGCTGAACTCGGCAGGTCGATCCGGTCGTGACATTGATATGATGTCCACGCATCACCACTTGGTTCAAACGATGTCGAGATCGTTAGGTCCTAGTGGTGGTGGTTCTTCTCGACGAGTGGGGAGTACCCTCTTAAATAGCCTTCTCCCTCGTGACTCTTTGGTCGAATCGCCGAGGAGGTCTTGGTATCGACCGCTCTCTCGGTATGACCGCGGTCTGTCTCACCGAGGAGGAGCGCGACGAAGTCCTAGTCTCGACTTCCTCGAACCCTTCGTTTCTGTGACGCCTGCTCACGCATGGTCTGCTGGAGAATTTCGATACCGACTCCACGAAGTTGTATTAAAATTTAGGCTCTCGCTAGAGCAGATCGAATTATTTAACACGCTTTAATACGCCGCAAGTTTTAGAAGGGCCATCAAGGTCTCGTGGTTCATATCGTCGAGGTATACCGTTCAACCTTCCTCGACCTTCGATTTGTTCGGTCCCCGCTACCACCGTGGGCAAAGCAAAGCGAAGTTAACCGATTGACGCCGATTAGTTCCGCTGCTCCGGTTGGTGTTGACGCCCTGATCATTCTAACAACACGTGATGGCGTAGAGAGTGTAGGACCGCAGTAGGCATCTTGATCTTCATCTCCGATCGCATGACCGCGGTTTCCAAAGATTGATCTTCCGATGAGCTTCCATCATAACTACACGGAGAGCTTGTCATCGCTGCATCTTCCACATGGAGATCTACCGAGATGAGCACTCGAGGTCTTTCACCGATCCGACGAACCACGATCGATGTCGAGGTGATCATCCCCACACGGCCTTTAATCGTGGAGGTTTCATCGACACGCTATCAGTGACGGTTGACTCGGAATTGCCGTGGTCAAGGAGAGTATCTTTCAGCCATGATTTCATCAATGGTATAGAGTTTTCCGGTGATGGAGCTGAAATTTCTTCACTGCTTACGGCCGAGAAGACCGGCTTAAGAGATCCTCCGCATTCCGAACGGCCTGAACGGCCGGTTCCCGGGTTGCGCCCACCGTAGTGGCGGCGATCTTCATCCATCCGACGACTCGCTAACGCTTCGACGGCGCAGCCGGCGAGGAGGATGACCGCCTTTTCCATGGCGCGGCGTGGACATCCTTCCATGTCGAGGGCGAGTCCGCCAAATCAACTCGCTTCTCATCCCAAACTCCGCATAGTCGCATGAGCGATTGCAGTTTTTGGGCGAGGATTTTCTTGAGCTTAAAAGAAAATTTCTTCAGAAACTTACGCCTTCTTCCCCACTTGACGGCGCTACCGCTTAATTTATCGAATCGCCGATCTTTACGAAAATAAACGAGGAAAATGACGTGAATATCCCGGAATGGAATGGGGTCGCCTTTATTGATATGAATCGATTTACAAGATGTGGCTATATCACCCTCAATTACATCAATGGAGGAATGTTAACCGCAATCGACTTAGAATATGAGTCTAAGGCCGACATTCAGCTTCTAATTCCACCGCTTAGGCTTCAGTGCATCTCTTTGCCTTGGCCTTGTTTTGTGTGTCGCTTCGCCTTCCCTCGCTGGCTTCACCTTAAATAACTTCCAAGAGATGGCAGCATTCGGAGAAGACGCCCTCGTAGTTGCCACGAATTTGTTTTGAACGAGAGAGAAGTTAGCAATGTGCTAATTTCCTTTGTGCTTTTGTGAAAAGCTTAACCGTAGGGTGGTTAATGTAGGCAATCTCAGGTTGTACCATCGCATGGTTTGGAACGATAACACGGTTCCATTCATCATACGATAAGAAATACCACCAGAATTTTACGAAGTGTTATCCGGTTCGATTAGGCACAAAGCCTCATCCGACCAGTACCGATAAGTAACCTCTGAATACTACGACCGAAGTCGTTAGTCTTAAATTCTGACCATGAAACGTATGGTCTTTTACTATGCATTTAAAATAATACATAGAGTTTTAATCCTGCGTCACGGACATCGGGGTAGGAACTCGGTCGAATGAATCCTTTGTCAAGCAATTCTCCAAGCTGTTTCTTCAACTCAAACAGCTCATTGGAAGCATCTTGATAAGGTCTTCTCGAAATGGGGCGATGCAGGGAACTAGTTCAATTCGAACTCCACTTCGATCGGTGGCATCTGGAAGATCTTGAAGACATCCAGGATAATCACATACTCGTCTTGACTCGAGTAGGGGTGGTATCGACTTTCAATGCACCAAGATGAGAATGAATGCTCTAGGCGAAAAAATGGTGAAGGCCATTTTTATTAGTAAGAGATATAGTTCTCGGGCACAATTGATTTGGCGAAATGCAGGATAGCTAGTTCATACCCAAATGACATCTATCCCTTTAAAGTCTATCTGTCGAGTTGGCCCAAATCTACCCTTCAATATTGATATTGACATTAAAGCAGATTTGATCGGTCATGAATCTGACTACTGGTGAGTGAATAATATGAGGTGGTTGAAGTAGATGCATGTCTAATTGATGTTGAGTAATAGCGCCTAATAAAGGAATGGGATGCTCGAGTCAAATAGAACAATAGCTGAATTGAAATTAACTAGGAGCATACCAAGGATAACCTCGGAGTGTCTCGTAGCTTCTTGTGATCAATTGATTCACCTGACGCGGGCGAGGCGAAATCGGGCAACATTAGCGCCTTTGGAAGGTCACGGGATGCGATGGTGGAGATGGTGAGCAGTGGTAACCCTTTCCTTACCATTGGTTATAAAATGTCGGGCGACCACAATGGTAAATCATGACCTTGATAAAAAGGTGGTGCATGTCCACTAGGTGGGGTATCCGGATGAAGGTGGGCGAAAAGCAACCGGCGCCACAGGTGGGCTGGTGGTGCTCGGGCGAGGTTGCCATAGGCGGTCGGTGAACAACCACTATATGTGAATTGGTGGCCTACGCGCTTCCGTGAATCTTCAAAGCCTTGCTCTTGGTCTCGGCAATTATGGCTTTGTCACAAGATGTTGGAAATTTAAAGTCTTGTATTGCCAAAGCGATTTGCAGCTCCTCGGACAAACCATTCATAAAGCGTTTGACGGCGAGTGTCGTCGAAACATCGTCGAGCATGCCGAGCAAAAATTGAACTCATGAAGATACGGTCGACTTTGCGCCCTTGCGAGGCGAAATTCCTGCTTGAGCATCATTACTCCCTCGAGGAATATGGGCCTCGCGAAAAAGCCTCCATGAACTCAAGCGGTAAGTGTGGCGGTAGGTTGGATAGCGAGATAATTATCACCAATTACTAGCTGGTCGGTCAGCTGGTAGCTAGCATCTGAACCTTCTCCTTTGAGAACATTGGGCAATGGTAGACTTCTTTTCGATTTCCAAGCCAATCCTCTGCTCCATTGGATCTGAAATTTGAAACAACGGCGGGTTAGTCATTTGTCAGCGGAACTTGCCCATGTTGAACTCTGCTTTCGACGGTGGGAGTAGGAGTAAGCGAGGTATTCTGCATGTCTGCTCAATATGCGCGTCGATCCATCTTGATTTGCTCAATTTGCATGAAACGTCCGCCATAGTGGGTGGTGGAGAAGTTCCTCTTCTGGCGACCACTTCACGGACCATAGATCGGAAGGTCGGTCTGCTCTCCCGGAGTTTGGAAACGGGGTGGAAAACCTCTCCTCTTGTTGTGTTCGCGATCGAGTGGTTGGTCACCATCATCTGTTGCCATATAATGGTTAACAACATAACAAGGATACACTCGGGCTACTTACAAGATTCTAAGATAGAAATAATTACTAAATCTAATTGTGCATCATGCCATGACATGCATAATTAACATCAAAACAATACCAAATAGTCTGACAAAAGGCCCTACTTTATTAACACCTTAAGTCCAAATACACAAGTCGGCCACTCATCTCTGAGACAAGGTAGGTAAGGCTGATCTTGAAAAATCAGAAAGTTGGATAAAATTGATACTAAAGAAGATAAGAAATAAAAGATAAGGACTTAGATCTTTAGAAATTAATTTGAGTTAAAATAATGTCACGAGACCCACTAAAGGTACAACCATGCTAATTCTATCCCACGAGCAACCGTATGCTCTGATACCACGCTATGAGACCCTCAAATATTGGAATGTGCGAATTATAAATTACTTGGTAGCATAATTCTTAATTAAGAACGATGTAATGTCATAATAAAAATCATACTAGAAGCATAATCATAATAAGTAACAATCCAACATTTAGGTTCCGGATATATGCCATGCAATAGTTCCCGGGATTAGTGACTATTAGCATATATCCTTAATCAACATTGCATCAATCATACAAGTCATACATTCACATAATTATACATCATATTACATCTCAATTTCGGTTGCTACAGATGCAGGTTGCTACAGATAACGAAATATGAACAGATGACCTTGGGTCATTAACAAAAACAACAGGCGGAAAAAGAAGAATAAAAACAAAACCACCAATGGCCCCATCATCCCATGAGCTATTGCGTGGAGAAAAGAACTAGCATCACTCGTTAGCGTCACCCGGATCGGCTAACGGGCATCTCATAAAAATATCCATCCTCACTGCAACAAGGGTCATAAAACCACGATGAAAAGGTACTCGCAAGACTTCACAAACTAATAAAAAGTGTTTGTTAGAACCTATACAAAGGAATAAATTTTATATGCATAAGGTTATCAACGAAGGCTTAATTGGTTCAATTTTGCATAAGCGATACATCTTACCCTACAATTGCTATGTTTTGATAAAGCGGTTTGAATAAATTGATTTGGACTAAAGCAGTGAATAAGTGTAATTATAAGCATAAGCATAAACAAAGTAAATGACATCTCACAATTAAATGTGCATGACAACCATCATGCGAAATAATTCCCAAACCAAACTTAGAGCAAAATCTATACAGATGACATTAATAAGTGTTGTCCTTAACGTGAACACGGCTATTGAATAGTTTTAACCTGCGGGTGTACATCTTTACCCTGACTTAGCAGTAAGCCTCAGGAATAATAACACTGCTGCCTTTGGTGTCTTGGTAGATAAACTAAGATTTGGTATTTTCAACAAGTTAACACTATTGAGTTGGATGACCCATGTGAGATTAATCCGCTTAAACGGTGATAGCATACATTCAGCAGGGCTCACATTTATGCAGGAATGCCGACCGATCAATTAAATGCAAACTCGTGTTAGCCACATTTTACACATGATCGGGGCCAAGAAGCGTACATGCGATGTAACACATCTCGCCCTTACCCTTCTAAGAACATCGATATCGATATAAGTTCCATGGCATGACGGCCGAAGACTTAAGCTCTATGCCATATGAAATCAATACACATGTCCTTACTCTCATGCCAACTCAATAATATTAACCCTTTACTTAACCAAGCAGCGCCCATACCTTTGCGTGTGGAAATGCGTTGGGACTTGAATTAAATAGTCGAGTTGGTCCTTAATCAATCGGACAAGACATCCATTTCCCAATTCTAGTGCACAAAGGCACCATCACTAGCATGTCCGATTTGAATTAATTGATAACGAGTTTAGAAGCATTTCCAAATCAAATAAATGAGGATCAAAGATAAATACAATTATTTGTTGTTCCCGGGTTTGACAAGATAATCTTGTCAAACACTATCGTTCTATGATTGCATGGCTAAGCAAAAGTCAAAACTAAATATAATAACATCACAAACTACCTTAGGGTGAGTGTATGGTTAAATTAAAGATAAGCCACAAGTTAGGGTATAACTACCTAAGCAGGCATAAATAGATTTTAGAAATTTGCATGCAGTGTCCTTGTATTTTAAATCTACAGTTCAAAAGATTAGGATCAACATAGTGCGAGCTTGCCTTGATAGTAGTAAATAACCTCTTGTTCAGGTTCTTGTGGTTCAATAAAGGTTCAAAACACTCGGAAGAACCAATATCTAAAGAGAATAAAATTCCAATGAACATAGGAAAAGCAGAGAGAACAAAATGCATAAAAGAATGTATGATCAAAATGATAATGCATGGGTAATAGTATGCTTAGCTATGTCTAATTTATTAAGGGTAATAACCCATATATATCATCTCTTGACGGTTATTGATTTTTATAATTAGAAAGTAGCTACGATGTGATTTTTATATCTTGGAGCAGGACAGCAACAAATAATTAGTTACTTAGCTCAACTCTATATAAATAAAATGCTGGGATAGCTAAGTGTATTAAATTATTGTTGTGAGCTAACTAGTCATTTTACTATTAATGTTAATTTGAGATTTAAGACTTTGTTTATGTGTGGTGGTTAACCAAGAAATAACAAACTACTTTACTATTTATTTAGCTAGTAAAGCTACAAAAACTAGAACGTAAAGTGGAGTTAAGGCTGATTGGGAAGTCATAATTACTCATTATAATCACTAAACCTAACGGCCAAGCGAAAGGAGAAATAAAACCTTTCTGTTATTGTCGATTGTGACCAACACCTAAAGCGACAATACTTCAATAACCAGTTTGGTTGGCATGAGAGCTACACCGTTAAAGTACTTATGGTGAAGTTATGACTATCTAGGAAGTATTTAATACCATAAACATGATAACTAATCTTTAATTGCCGGTGTAAAGAAAGATAGATTACCAAATTGTCGGTTTTAAACCAAAACTGAGAAAAAATTTGAAATACTAAAGAAATAGTGACCATGATTTTTGAAGAAGCATGGTTAACAGTTAGGGTTTCTCTTAGGACCTAAACAAATTAACAAACTAATATCTGGTATGAGAAACCTAAAGTTCTTGAAAAGCGATATGAAAGACGAAAAGTTATAATAACAACTTTTCACTTTAAAAAACGATGATCATCACATGAATAATTGAGTGATGCATGTGAGTGAAGGATGTCCTAAAAGAGCTTAAGCTAACAGAAGAAAGACTAACTCACGGATAGGGTTAGAAAAGATGAATCAAGCTCTTGGTCAAACAAGAAAAGATCCATTAGCCTTTTCCTTGTGACCAAAAAGATGATGAACTTAGCTCTAAAGATCATTAGATAAATTTTTGCTAAGGAAAGATGGAACCTAACTCACCCAAGTGAGGTTTCCAAATGAAGTTCTGACTCAAGTTGACGGGAGCAAGTCCTAAGTCAACCTACAATACACCCACATTAGTATGAAGTTTAGGTATGCTTGTAGTTGAACAAGCGGAGGAACAAGGTGCTTCACTGCGAAGGAGATAAAAATGAGCTTCTCCTTGGTCAACAATGTCGGTCCCAAGACTAAGGTTTATATAGTGTATAGAGGTTATGGAATGGTCTAGAGATCATGAGGTGGCACTAATGGATAGATATGAAGGATAAATATCCTCAAAATCATGCATCACCACCATTTGGTACCATTGGCCTCTGGTTGAACACGAGAGAGCAATCAAAATTGAGTCAACGCGTGGGTCCCCGGACATAACGGCACGCGGCATCGCCGGTAACCAGCGCCATGCCATATAATTGAAACCGTCGGCGACAAGGCGGGCCCGGAGCTAACTAACCGGCCTTACGCCTCAACAAGCGGCCTTTTGACCACGGATCCATTCCGAGATGGCGGTGATGCGGTTATCAAACACATTGAATCGGTATCGGCGATTTGGCCATGATTTCGGCCAGACTTTCGAGATAGCTAGGTCACAGTGGTCGAAGATCTCATCTCATGACCGTGGATTCAATCCCAATGCACACCACCGGCCCAAAAGTCTCCATGATTGATTTTCAGCCTCGCTCGGATCAAAGCACCGATGGTCGAAGTTATAACAACCCAAATTTCAATTTTGGTTAAAGTTTAAAACTTATTTGAATTTGTGAATTTCTGAAATTTTAAAAACTTGTCTTTAAATTGTTAAAGCCAAAAAAATTTAAGTTCAAAATCTATTGTCAACTTTAGCTTGGAAATATTTTAGTTAAGTCGAGAACTATTCTAAGAACTTATGTAAATTTTCTAGAATTTTTAGAATCATTTTGCTATTTTCTAAAGCTTAAATGAATTATTAGAATTATTTTAATTAGAAAAGCAATTGAAAATTCAACTCGTTTTTGGGCGAAATCCTTGTTGGCAACTTCCCTCGGGCACTTGGCCCAAGCTGCCTGCTCAGCCCCATCTCATTCCTTTATCTCCCGTCGGATGCATGTCCAAGCGGGCACCCCAATGCTCACGCCGCCCCTTTTCTTGTACGATCTCAAATCCAACGGCATACCCATCTTCCTCCCCCTCCTTCTACCCTAACCGCCAGAACGCCATAGCGCATGCGCTTGAGCTTGAGCCACCTTTAACCACCGGATACTCGCGTGCGTCTTGCGCACCGCCTGCAAACCGCCCCCGCTCCACTTCTCCCCTCTTCTCGCATTCGGCACCGCCGCAACCCACCGCCGCACGATCTTGCGCCGTTCTCCCTCTCCCCTCCGCCCGCCCCTATAAAGGGCCGGGTCGCAGCTCTCCTCCCTCAACCATTTCCCCAGTCGCTCCTCCTCCCCTCACTTGGCGGAATCGGAGTTTCTTCACGCCCGGCCACGCCTTCCGCCGTCTACCACGCCGTCGTCGGCGCGCCGAATATTCGCCGCCTACGCACCGCAGCGTCAAGGGCTACCGTCGCAGCGCCCACCTCGCGGAAGTCACGGCCTGGCGCCGTGACCGTCGCCGCCGCCGCCTTCTCTGTTGACCGTCGCCGTTTCCGTCGCGTCGACGCGGCGAGTAACCTGGGTCGACCTCCTCTCCATTGCCGCCCTCATTGAACTCGCACGCCCGTTCGTAGTAGAAATCCGTCTTGCTTGTCGCCCTTATACGTCGGTATACGCATCGCCACAGCGTCCACCTCGGCCCCAAGCGTGGTTGCCCTACGTGGCCATCACGCGCCACCTCGGTCGCCAAGTCCGTGGACTTGGTCACATAAACGTGTCTATGACCGTAGAAGCCCCTTTAATAAATCATTTTAAATTAATTTAAATCCGAAAATTCCTTCTGGCGTCACCTTGCGCAATAATTAGATTTTCTTTTAGAAAAATAATTCAGAAAATTGATTTAAATCACAGATTTAGGATTTAATTTGTAAAATTCATAACTTTTGCATTCTAATTCCAAATTAGGTGATTTCAATTTCTAAAATTTGATAAAATTAATACCTAGCTAAATAAGATATAAAAATTTGAATTGGAATAGGTTTAAACTGTCTGTTTGAATTTGAAATAATTTAAACCACTAATTTAGGAATTTAACTTGTAAAATTCATAACTTTTGAACCATAATTCCAAATTAGATGATTCAAATTGCTAAAATCTTAGAAAATTATTATCTAACTAAATAAAATATAGTTATTCAATTTGGAGTTCAGTCTAGTTCAGTCTTGGAATTTAGAAATCCATTTGAATTCCAAATTTAAATTAAAATTTGTAAAATTCATATCATCTGAATTTCAAACTCCAAATTTAGTGAATTAAGTTTCTAAAATTTTATAAAAAGATTATCTAGCTTAATAAATTAGAATTAGTTTAAATTGTTATTTTAAATTAAACTATTTAATTTGCAAATTTAGGATTTAAACTTGTAAAATTATATCTTTTATTTTCCTATCTCTAAATTGAATGTTTCAAACTTATAAAGTCTTATAAAATTGTTATCTAGCCAAATAAAATATAATTATTTTATTTAGAGTTAGTTGAACTATTGTATTGTCTTTATTTGAATTTCAATTGATTGTGCGTATTTTCACGTTTAGATTACTGCGATTAGGGAAATTCTTAGAAGAATTAGAATTTCAAGACTTCAAATAAGGCAAGTTATATCTTGCCTAATAATTTATTTAATATTTTAAAGTTTAAAATTCAATTTTATTCAAATGCAGTATTTAATTCAAGTTTAAATTCTTAATTTGAAATTAATAGTTTGAATATTGAAATATCAATTTAAATAGTCATAATTTGTTAAAATGCTAAATCTTTTGGAAAATTTTAGAAATTAATTACCAAATTTGATTTTGAAATTTAGCCAATGGTTACAAATTTGCAATTTAAATTTGGAATTCAAATGGTTTACAAATTTTAATGACTGAAATGAACTCAAATTGGA
>JAYEVD010000357.1:0-64115 GCA_036346405.1 Phyllostachys edulis | reverse complement strand
AAGTTATTCCTATTCCATTTTATAGCCAAATATTGTTGGTATAGACCATATGGAGAACCATTCGAATGTGATATTGGAGGTAGAAAGTGAAAATATTGGATTATAAGATAACATGATCGTTGGATATTAGATTAAAGAATTTGATTTGTTGTTGAGATTAAATTATAGAAATATATTATTGGACATCGAATATTGGAGATGGAAGTATAGGATTACACAATTGATGGACATGGGATTGTAGATAGACATTATGGATGGATATTAAATTATAGAATCACGTGATTATTTGGTATTAGATTATATGAATACATGATGCTTAGATATTGATTATACAATTATGCAATTGTTGATTGTTGGATTATAGGGTAGAATAATTGTTGGAGATTGAATCATAGGAATGCATTATTAACGGATGAAGAAATAAGTGAGCGATGGATATTGTATTGTAGAGATAGTTAATTATTGATATTGGACTTTTAAGATTGAATTATAGAAGTAGTCATTGTAGAATATTGATTTGCTTGGATGTTGGATTATAGGATTAAATCTTGGTGGTATTATAGAAATAAAACATGATTAGATTCTAAGAGTAGATAATTGTTGATAATGGATTATCGAAGAATAGATTATAGAAATAGATTGTTATTGGATATCGGATTATCAGATAATTTGATTATAAAGTACATAGTCATTGGATTGATGTTGAATTAGTAGAAGTAGTTTATTTATAAATAATGGATTGATGGATATCGAATTATAGAATTAGAGTATAGTTAGATGTTGGATCAATTGAAGTTGGATTATAGAAATAGGCGTATATGGTGTAAATTGGACTAATTGATATTGGAGTATAGGATTTTACAATTCTTTGGAGATTGGATGATCCACGATGCGGATGGTTCACTTCTTAGGTCTCGTACCTGACAATACCTTGACATTGAATCCCTCACCCCTTGTCACCCTAGATAAAACCTAGTTGATACAATAGTATGAACTAGGATCATTTGAAAATGTTGCATAGACATGCTTAGACCAAAAATGTTGATTTGGGAATTTGACCCAAAATCAAATATTGTTTAAATGGTATCCACGGCATTGGTGTGTCATGGAAGTTTATAAATGACTTTGCAAAATAAAATAAAATGATGGTTTGTACTCGGGCGAAATGGTTGTCTGGATGGTGCATGTTCATGCACGAGCTCAATCTGGTTAGGGTCGAGGCCCAGGGTTTTGTGGAAAGTCGCCCAAGTCAGTTAAGGACCGGCCTCTGAGCGTTCCTTTGCTATGCCTATAATGGGCTATGCCTCACGGTTGCAACCACATGTCCTTAGAATGGGGTGTAGGATGCAGCTAATTAATTTGCGAGTTCCATCGCAGTTGATCTGTATATGCGTGGGTGGTCTTTCATGGCTTTATCTTTCATGACTACTTTATTCCCACCGAGGCATAAGAGGGGCACCCATTAACCCGCGACAGTTTCTATCCAAAGGGGATTTCTGAAAACTTAATGAGGGTGAAGCTGCGGTGGAATGATGCATTGTAAAGGCCTTGTCATGAACTCTAGACTTCTTACCTTCGGCGGTGAGAGGTGGCATTGGCGAATCACAAGAACAAACTAGAGGAATCATGTCATGTGGGTAAAGTGTACAACCTCACGGAGAGTGTAAAACTATTGAATAGCAGCGTCGCGGTCATGGACATGCTTCTACAAAGCCACTCAAAATTATACTTTGGTTTTGGTTTCAAAATGATTTGACATAAATAATTTTGGATTTCTATCAAATGGGGAATTGGGAACGGGAACCCTTGTGATAGGAGGGTATCCTTCACCATTTATGTGTGAATGTTATCGACTATAAAATTGATTTATAAAATGAATTTTAGTTATGGAATAACTGCTTTGGAACTTAGTACAAGTATTTAAAAGAAAATCTTTGCTTTATGCAAATTCAACCAATAAGCCTTCCTTTGAAATATCCTTTATGCATGCATCAAATCACATTACTTGGCGGTGTAACTTGCGAGCATGGTAGTAGTGCTCATCCTTGCTTGTGCAAATAAATTTGAGAAAGAAGGACTTTGACACGGTGTGGATCTCGACGACTAGGCCGCTACCCGGTCGATTACTTTGTGGCGGTCAATTTGGACTCTACTACTTCTTCGTCTTCCTTTGTGTTTATTTATTGTTGGCTTATAAGCCTCTTTTGTAATTAACTCTGTTGAATATTATTAATGTATTTGTGCGATTTATGGGCGTTACCATATACATTTCTTTGTGTGAACTAGCTCTTGATCATGGGACTAGTTGAGAAATGCCGGAGGACTTAAGGTGTTAATCTGGGTCTTACAACCACTACGAGCGTCCTCCGTTTCCATGTCCATGGAAGCGGCACCTAGGTATATCGGTCCATACCAGAATCCTTGCAAGGAGAGGTGAAGTGGCATACAGATTAAAGCCACCACAACTATCGAGATGTGCACAATGTCTTCCACAGTTCACAACTCAAGAAGTGTCTTGAGTCAACCGAACTCACTCGGTTGGAGAACATTGATCTTCAATAGGATCTTTCTTTTCGAGACATCAGATCCGAATCTTAGACAAAGCCACAGGCATACGCAATCATGCCATCAATATGCTAAGGATTTGGTGGAGCAACCATACCAAAGATGAAACCACCAGGGAGCAAGAAGATGCGTCTTAGGCGAATTCCCCTCCTTTTACGAAGCGTCTTGAATCTAGGGGACAAGATTCTTTATAGCAGTGGTAGGGCTATAACATCCGAAATTAGGGTTTGTGTTTCAAATGTATAAAAATGTGATATTTTTAAAACTTTTGCTACATCTCTTGCTTATTCATTTTATTTCGTTTTCAAATCGGGGTTTTGTTGTTTGTAAGATCTAAAACATTATTTTATGAAAGTGCAAGTAAAAAAAAGCTTCAAAGATTTTTAAAGAAAAAATATTATATGAAAAACCTAGAAAAATTATACAAGGTTCTACACTATAACCTAAGCCTCTCCTAAAATTTTTAGAATTTTTTGGAGTTAGTTTACTAGGTCAAATAAATCCTAGAAGCTCTCAGCCTTTTCTTTAAACAAAAATCGAGAAAAATCCTTTACTCCTTTCTCTACTAACGAATGGGCCCCACCGTCGGGCCCTATTACAACGGCAAGGCCGCCAAAGCCATGTTGCAGTCCAACGATCGGCGATGCACCCTTACCTCTCCCACTAGCACTGCGGGGCCCATCTCCAGACCCTTTCGTCCCACCTGGCTCCTCGCGTTGTGCAGGCTAGCCCCTAACCTTTCCATGGTAGCTTCACCTATCCCGTGCACCCACAAGCCCATCGCCGGGTTTTACCATACACCCAGTGATTTTCCTTACCTCGCCGCATCTCCATAAGCATTTAACACTCGGTCAAATCCTGTCGCTCAAAACATCGAGCCAGGCCGCGGCGATCATCATGCGCTGAGCACACCATCGCCCATCTTTGGCTCACTCACGGCCTCTCCATTGCCTAGCTATAAAAGCTCCTTTGAGGAGCCTCTTTCTACTCCCTTCCTCACCACGGTACTCTTCCTACTTCCTTTCTCTCTCAGCCGAGATCGAGAATTTGGTAAGGTCAAGCCCGTGTTCGGTTGGTATTTGCCTCATCGCCGCCCGGCGATCGAGGCCCCGCCTTCCTCCACCTCTGTCACATTATGTTTGAAGCACCAACATCACTTCACCTAAACTAATTTGAAGATTTTATAAAAGGAGCAGCCTAACTCCTTTCTTCATCCGCTCTCTGGTGGTTGAGCCAAAAGCGAGAATCAACCACTCCGATGAGTCATTCCTAATCCCTTTCTTCGAGCATCTCGTTGACTCACTCACGCTTCCCAACCATTCTTTGCTGCGATGTTGGCTCAGTTGCCCCCTCCACGAGAAGGCCATCGCCATCACCGCCCGATCACCGCCGCTAGAACTCCTTAGGCCACCTCGGTTGCCGCCTCCGTACTAGTGAGTTCATAGCGCCTAGCGATAACTTCGAGCACACACCATTTAGCCTGGAGCATCTCGGGTTTGCGAGTTGCCATTTTGGTCGAATGCCATCACCGCTCAACCTCACCGCGCCACCACCTCCGGTCACCGTAGACCACACCGCCGGTCTTGGCGGTCCGCTTTGAACCATGGCATTCCATTTTGAACACCCGTCGTCTGCGCCATGGCCCCACCATGGCGGCAAGCCAAGCTTTCCGACTCGTTGTGTCGAAATCGGCAATACTACAAGCGGTCTTAAATACCAAATCACTATCCTAAGCGGTGGTTAATGCTTACAGATCAGGAGTTTTAAGTATTGCTTTGAGTCGCCGCCGTGTAGGGTCCTTACGATAAGCAAGGAACAATAATACTCTGATTCTCCTATTGAGCCACTACGCATGGGCTGGTGCCTTAGGCGCATGACGATCCACCACTCAAACTAGCGCTATCTGCTCATGGACCAAAGGTCCATGCAACTTATTTGTGTCTGAGTGTCAATGACACGTGGGTCCCTTGTAAAGGATTGGGAAAGTGGTCCCTTTGTAAGGATTGGGAAAGTGCGCCTATAATTATGAGGGAAATACACTTTCCATATTAGGAAGCGTAAACCTTAACAAGGCGAGAGAATATCGCTTTCCATATCAGGAAAACATAAAATTTGAAGAGAATAGCGACAAAATCGTTTTCTTGTTTAGAAGGCGTATTTATCAATTTAATTGGGATTTTTCGGTAAGGCAAATTAGAACCTTAATAACTTTTCTAGGAAACTCCAAATGAGTTGATTCTTGCCTCTAAATTTGTCTAAAATCATAATCTACCTGAATAGGCAAAAATATTTTAATTTGGTTACTTGTTTGAATTCTTTTTGCATTATTTTATTGATTCAGGCTCTTTTTGCATTAGACATTGATTGTGCAAACGAAATCTCCGACGACCAACCAAACTTATATTCAGAACAACCTGAGCAAGGCAAGCACCTTTGATCATATTGATCCTAGTATTTTACTTATTGTACTTTGTTTTGGAAATTCTATTAATGCATGCGCGTATGTTCAATATTAAGCGCTATGTTTGGGATATTAGTAGCTATAAGTCCTATTTGTTCGATGAACTCATTTGACATGTTGATATCCCTACTTTGTTAACATTAGGATAGGGGTTAGACAATATATAACGTCATTTGGGAAATTTTGAGTGCGATTTATCGCTTTCAAATGCTACTAGAGCAGCAATTCCGGAAAGAGATGAAAAGGACAATATGATAAATGTGAATTGGGAGATTTATGAAAATGTCCAAAGGGGTGTGCCTCTGTTATTTTGGTATAAAAACAAAATAAAAAACCTAGTTTTGAATGGCAGGCGACTTATACTATATTACGAAAAAAGTGGGAAAGGAGTCTCACTAGTAGATAGAAGGAGATTCTCTCCGGGTTTGCTAAGGACCGGGGCCTTGACAAATCTAGAACTAAGACTTCACGTACAACCACATATGCTAATATGAGGGTGGCCTCGGTGATTAAGTCATTGAAAAACTAGCCTTGCGTTGGTAGGTGAAGAGTGCGGACGGGGCCAAGGGACCAGGCATGTATGAAGGGGCTCCCATCTCAGAGGAGTGGGAACAAAGTCTTCAGACACAATGCTGCAGAATGGCTCACTCAAAGGGAGCAATCTGCGTAAGTGAAGGATAAGATCCATTCGCTAGGCTAGTGCGGGGTTAGGACTAGATGATGTAAAGGCTTCGTCGTGCTCTAGGCCTTACCTAAGGTAGTGGCGGTGGCACGACGGGTCTTAGAACAAACTAGAGAATTCGTGTTATGTGGGTAAAGTGCACACCTCTGCGAGTGTAAATCTACTATAATAGCCGTGCTCATGGTCATGAGTGTTCTTAGTGCGGACGGTATGGGTTTAGTGTTGATTTTCACAAAAGCATCTTCTTGGAAAAACTTGGGAAATGGTTTGTAAATTGTTGAGTTAAGCTGCGAGTTATGGTGAACATGAAATGATGCTCGCAACCAAGGAGGGTTGTGTGTTGTAGTTGATATTATTGGTGAATCATTCAAATACTACTTCACATCTGTTATTTACTTAAAATGCTCTTTCAAATTCCGTTGCAAAGTACTACTTATGAATATTGCAAATAAAATCGCTTCTTGCAAAAGAACTTGTAGAATAGAGCCTTATCTTTGATGGCCTGCATCTAATATAACTTTTGCGATACACTACAAGTCTTCTTTGAGTACACAAGTACTCAAACTTGCTTATGTTGTTGCTTAAGTTAAGTACCCTTTTGCTTTACTCAACATGTGAATGTATGGATCTGAATCTGAAATGTTGTGAATGTGTGTGCTAGCCATTAATCACAGGACTAGCATGTTATACACATAAGATCTTGGTATTCCACGCTTGGGAGTGCGACAATGTGGGATGTGACAACTTGAACTTTGCAAAGGCGAACCAAGTATTACAAGTGTGGGGCATCTCTCCTAATCATGGTGGTGGTGGGAATAATAGATCCGTTGAAGGAAGTTAAGGTGAAGGTAGAGGAAGAGGTGGCCCCAGGGCCAATGCATCCATGACAAGGAGAAGACGCGCAGTCAGGAGAAGTGGGAGAAGGAGAAGGAATTGGAAAGTTGATTGGGATTGGAGTCAAGTGTAATGGTCTTTGGTAGAGGTAGAGGTGGTAGAGGCCGGGGCGAGGCGTGTAGGCAAAGGTGGTGTAGGTCGGAGTGGGTGGGGTATGTTGGTAGAGGAGGTGGTTGAGGTCGAGGCAAGCGGTAGATGGTGGAGATGGATTTGATGATGTCCCGGTGGTATTGGTGATTGTGCATGGTGAAAACAATCGCCTTGTGCAAGATGAGGAAAAAATTAACATTGGAGATTCAAATAGGCTGGGATTAGACTTTCACGATTGCAAAATCACGCATCTAGTGAGTTGCTCTGCCTTCGTCTAATCATCTTTGCCTCATTTATCTTCTTGCTTTGAGACATGTAGATTAAAAGCCTATGTAAAAAATCTTTGAAAAATCGGTAAAATCGACTTTAGGTATATGCGGTTTTAGGGCGGCCCGAGGCTTGGCTTATGGCTTGCTCCACCCTGGCGGCATGCACAACATAGGAGCAACCACGGGATGGTGGACTGGCCTTGGCCACCATGACGGCCGTGGTGAAGGTCCACGAGTGTGTACATAGGGAAGAGTGGCGGTGGCTGCGGCGGAGGAGGAGCTAGCGCCAAGGCCGCTTTTCGCCGCCATGTTAGGGCGAGCGGCGGCCATGATGGAAGCCAGTGTCTACACCCCACATGTCGGTGAGGCGAGATTTACGCTTAGCAAAGTGGGATCCCGTGCACCGATTCGATCGAGGTTATGGGATCGGATCGATGGGAGCGAAGCCGTGAGGATTCTTTTCATTAGAAACCCTATGTTACTTTAAATTAGTGGTTAGCCCCACAAAGCTGGATCGCAAAGAAAGATCGCAATCTTAGATGGGTCTTTGATAGGCGTCCGATCACATTTAAGAGGCTCGGATTGATTATAGTAGAGTGGTAGATTCCATTTTTTTGTAGTAGAGACTCCATTTTTTTTAACGAATATTTTCCCAAATAAACCGTTTTTAATCATTTTATAAAAATAATCCACAATTTTTTTATAGAAATAACCCTCGATCATTGGCTCACCATACGACTAGGCCCAATCGCGATGGGCACGTGATTAGAATCACAGGGAGGCACACCAAGACAAGAACTACGATTGAGGCACTAGTGTGCCACGTGTCTCACTTGTGAAATTTGGTCAGCACAATGACCGACTTCGTGCTAAGGCACGATTCTTGAGGCTGAATCGGGTGATACTAGTCGTAGATTAGATAGCAATGAGCACAATTTTAAGAAATAATTTAAATAAACTTTGTTTTAGTTTTACGAAATTAAATAGTCGGGTTTACAACATATCGAATCAAGTAATAACATATTTAAAGTAAAGGTAGTTCAAAACAAGTAGGATACAACCACGAAATGGATTACACAAATTGACCACGATGATATAATAAAGCACTCCTGACATGGGCACAAACTGTATTAGCATATCAGGTAGCAACTCCGAGTTAGTGATTTGCAACATGTCACCCTCTATGACCTCCTCGACAGTCTTTCCCACAACCGCCATTAGCCATGCCGTTGTGACCTTCACTAGAACCATTATGGTTTCTACACTTGTTCTTCCTATGCAGTTATCTCCATAAAGGATACACCTCCTCATAGTGCCTCTGTCTTCATTCTAGTCCATGTCGTTTTGGATCTGCGAGTTTGTCGGCTGACCCTTGCGACCCTTGATGAAGTCCAAATCGGGGACCCATATCCTATTTTGCACATCGTCCTGTATGAAATTACGAACAATCACGGATCTCCTTGCTCCAAGTCAAGCCACATTTTCCTTCATGAAGAAGCTTGGCACATATCGTGCGAGTCCATCTTGATGAGGCCACATGCCGTCAATACATGAGAGCATGGCTTATGGAGTAGCATTGACTTGCTACACATGCAGCGACAAGTGTTTTTGCCTTCCTATCAAAGCTCACCTTCGTGTGTGGCGAAGCCACTCGTCGTTCCAAGCCCACTTGATTCCCTATGTCGTCAAACCGAAGCTCTGTGGTGCCCATAATGAAGACTTCGGTGCATTGAGCCTTCTCGCTCTTCTTGGCCATATACTCCATCATCTTGATACAATAGGATCACGATAGGGTGTCTATGCATTTAGCATATGGAACCTTGATAGCAATATGATCGGCGACTAGGTCCTCATCACTCATGACCGGTTTGTAACCCGAACAAATAGTTTGAATCCGACTCTTGAAGGATCGGTTATGGCGACTAGAGGGGGGAGGGGTGAATAGGTGCAAATTAAATTTCCCCACTCAAGTATTTCTTCTCTTGAACTCTAGTGCTATAAGGAAGACACTAGGTTCAAGAACACCAAGAACACACCAAGAATAGAAAAATCGAACAAAATTTGAAACTTGGTGTTAAGAAACCTCAAGAACTCAAGATAAACTTAACCAAAATTGATGAAACTTGAACCATAACAAGATGAGGTCCTCGGGGTTATGATTCCAAAAGAAATTGCAGAAGAAAGCCCAAGAGAGACCTTTCTTGCTTAAAGTCCATGTTGCATCAAAACAACAATTTTAGCAAATCTAGAATTTGAGAAACTTGCCGCTAAGAAATCTCAAGAACTCAAGATCTACTCAACTAAAATTGATTAAACTTGAACCATGGCTAGGAAATGATCTTGGGGCTATGATTCTAAAAGGATTTGCAAAGATATGCCCAAGGTCTCAACCTTTCATCAAATAGTTACCTCTTACATGTCCTAGATCCAATAGAACTACAACAAGTAGGAGGGAAGAGAAGCTCAAATTGCAACAAGGAAAAGCTAGAAATTGCAAGAAATAGAATAAATTTCAGAACATGTAAGAACTTGGAACTTTCATTGCTTCAAGAGGAACTTTCATTACTTCAAGAGGAAGGATTACAAAGCCACACTTCATGGTGGGCAAAGCTCAAAGGAGCATAAGGAAAACCTAAATCCTTCTCCAAGACTTGGTAGCGGAAGCATACCTCTACCCCTCTATTTATAGCCCTATGGGAGCAACCTCAACCCTTGGATCGTCTCAAGGGCTAAGATTATATCCCTCCACTTATTCATATCCACTTAGGGTTCAGCCAACTCTAGCCCTTGCCTAGAATACCCCTCTAGACTAGTTACAATTACATCAATACTCTTATGTTAACTTTGGTCAATATAAGCCACCTAGAGCTACCACGCTGCTCCACCTTGATGGTCTTTGCTCCTCGTTGACTTGTCACATCCCCGCCTTGTCTTGAGCTCTGAACACCCTCAGAATGCCTCGCTGACACTTGGTCGTTGCTAAGTCACCTTGAATCACCGCATAGACCCATCTCGCACCATCTTCATGAAGATTCCATCTCCATGACCGGACTTAATCCTTGATGATCTCTTCGACCTCCATGATCGTTCTGGATGCGAAGCTCTCCAAGTTTTCTCCCGATCCCACGACGATGATCATCCAAGCCATCAAGTCAACATGTAGTCAACAAAGACAAAGAAATTGTTTCCTTGGCACAAGTAGCGCGCACTTGACCATCATTAGTGAAAACATGCATCATAACATCCCATGGAACCTAGTTGAAGCGAAAACTTCGACCGTGAACTTCAACACTCTCAAACCTTCACCAACAAGTCCCAAATGCTATCAAATATTCATCACAATATGGAAAGCGCCTCCACATGGCCTCTCACCCACGATTAGTTTATAACACCTTACGAGCAGTTCGTAGACAGTTTATGATCATGTATGATCACTCATGACCGATCTGTATCCCCACACAACTAGTTTGTATCTTGTCGACTAAATGACATCCTTGCGTATTCTCCAATTGCCTCATGATATCGATCGAACTCCATCTCAGATATATATAATCCATGGGTATTCAATCTTTTCTCGATCTAGTGATGGATAACCCGTGGTCAACTCTTCGACCACTTATGGCATGGTCATGCACTTCTTTTATCCGAACACATCGAGGGCCCCGGAGATATCTTTGTAATACTCTAGCTTTGCTTTCGTGAGTGCGGCCTATGTGGAGTTGTGTCTTTGGGATTAGTCCTAGATTGCTTGTCTAAAGTGGGTTCACTACTATAGAAAAGGCCTTCACAGACGGTTCAAAAACGCGTCATCATAGACGGTTTAAGTGAAATTTGTTTGAGTTTATGGGTCAATAATGACATGAGGTCATCACAGACAGTTTGAACCGTCATAATACACACTATCACGCAGGCGGTTATTAACTCAAAACCGTCAGTGATAGTCGATTATCCTGAGCGGTTTGTAGATGCAACCGTCTATGATAGATCATCCATCACGCAGACGATTTGTAGATGAAACCGTCTGTGATAGATAATGTATCACGAGATGGTTTGTAGATGCAAATGCATGATAGATGATGCATCACATACGGTATGTCCTAAGGAACCGCTCGTGATATTCTTTTGTATTGCTAAATCTATTTACATTTATTGGCTAGCCTCAGGAAATGCTAGCCATGCCCTCTGAAACAAGCTAAAACACAACATTAAGTTGTATAATTCCAATTCACATTCATTTCAGAAACAAGCACATCCAATTCGCATTCATTTTGAAACAAGCACATCAATTCACAAATCAATTAACTAAAATTAATCATTAATGTACATTTACACACATGTACCATTCAGTTCAATCTTATCCCAATCAAGTTCAATCTACATTGTGGAAATTCCCATCCGGATTTATGACTGACTATTCAAGAATGGCCTTAAAGTGTGATCGAATTTTATGAGTGGCTATATTCAATGCAATTTCATGTGATGCTCGCACTTTGTCGCTAGGAAGATTAAATTAGTGCTTATATAAATTGGTAAGTATGAAATAATTATTACAAGATTGACAAACTTGAGGATCATTGGTGATCATGAGGCGATGAGTAGTTCCATGTTGTGGCAAATAATATCCACAGAGGTTGCGGTGGCGGTGGTACGCAGGCACTACAAAAATAGAATTGGTTAGTTCGAGAGGCATTACTATGAAGTGTTATATAGGATTAATTTGTACTAGCTAGTGAGTATCGGGAATTTTAGATCGTGTCACTGAGTCCTTCCTTGGATTTCCTCCTTTAGTAAAGAACACGGTGAATGACCTCGTGATTCCAAGAAGTTAGCCTTAGCCATTGCAAAGGAAGGAAAGACTACAATAGAGTTTCTATGGAGGAAATGTGTTTACATGTTGATTAAATTTGGACAACTATGAAGTCGTGTTTGGTCCTCTATAGGGAATCTAGGTATATTACCCGATTACTTTTTGGTATAATTACAATTAGAATCTAGTGAAACCTACACAGGTATGTCACTATGGTCATTAAACCTAAGTTAAGTGTTGCTTATAAAGTACAAATCAACAAGTATAGCCGATGGTGCAACACTTACTCCTTGTTGTAGGGCAAAAGTATGTATTCCTTATTGTGGTGAGCCACCAAAAACTCTATAATGTAATCCTCGGCGAATTTTGCATTCTCCTTGATGGTTTGCTCGGAGACCATGTGTGGAGTCGAGAAACCTACAGTGAATTCCTTAATTTGGCTTCATAAATCATGTATCTATATACAAAAAGCAAAGAGTTATATATAACATTTATCGGTATTACACGAACATTGGCCGTGATTGTACACACTTACGATGTCGACGCCATGAGTGAGACATCGAGGAGTCGAGGTTGAAGAGGCGAACAAGTCCTCAAAGGTCACCGTGAAGACACGATCTTAAGCCTCGTGGTTAAAATGAACCTTCTTGAACTTGGCGGTGACACCGGCGTCGTTGTCCATCCGTCTTGTTGGCCTGTTCTATGTACCATGTATGCAATCTCGTGCAAGCCAATCCTAGGGTAAATTTGTCTAACCTCTCGACCAACGGTGGCCTAGCGAATTTTGACGCCAGCGGCAAGAAGGGATATCGAAACATGAGTCAACCATCTTGATTTGCCCTTCTCATTCGCTTTGTAGAGTCGACTTCACAATAGTCGGTGAGCACGAGGTGTAGATGCATCGATGCAGGGCCCTTGCCGCCGGTGGGTAGCTCCGGTCGATCGGCTCACGTGGACTTGACATTGTTGCGGGACATTCCGTGAAGTTGACACCGGAGTAGGTAGCTCGGGCAAATGTCCCTCTTGGGCCATTTGGATGAATGTTCCAACGGCTTGCTCTAAAGTCATGACCTCGTTGTTTGGGGAATATGCTGTGGCGGGGCCTTGAGAAATTGGCATAAACACCGTCAACATTCACTTTTTGCGAACCGGCGTTAGATTTACACCGTACACCAAAGCCCCAACCTTTGGATGGATACACTTGGCCCCAGCGGCATCTAGAACAGAGGCATATCTCACTTGGGTTTGCGCCGTAGCCACCTACATAATGATCTGTAGTTAGCTACTCCAGGGCCTATCAATGGACCGAGCATTCGGAGATAATAATTATTAGCTAGATATCATCGACGAAATCTATCATCGCCTATTGGGGTAGGGTTAGGGTTGGGACGCTTGACTACTCGGAAGTTTGAAATTTGGCTAGCATAGTAAGGCGAGGGGCTTGCAACCGATTTGGGACTTGCTGGTGAACTTCCCTAAGCCTTTCCTCAAAGCTCTCCATCTGCTAGATCGCGTTGCGGCTCTAATGCGATCATCGATCTCATCTCACGAGGATTCATGATCTCATCTTTGAGGATTCACGAATCTCCTCTCTTAGCTTTACATCGCGCTTCGATTTTGGCTCTCTTCCTACTCCGGTACAATTCGGAGTCCGCTCGGAACCAATCTTTCCATGGATCATAAAGACCAGCGCCTCTCATGCAAGCTGGGTGCTCATTGTTTCCCAGGGCCGCGGAGAGTATATCTCTCTCATTATGCACTGGAATGAGCCTTAGGAAGATTGTGCACTTAGTTACCTACAATAGCCCGATATGTCATTTCACTTCGTATGAAGTTATGGAGTAATTACAAACTAGGTAGTTCGATATCTTACCAAGTTGGGACACTTTCTCATCTGCGGGGTTTGGAAATGAGATTTCCCGTAGATAGGGTACATAACCTCCTATTAACCGGTTTGGTAGCGCGTCGAAGATCTCGGCAAATGGCGGGAGACATTCGAGCGGTTTGCTCGCTGGTCTGATCCCTCCATATCGAGTTTTACTAAAGATACCAGTGGTCTTGCCGAGTTTGTGGGGGTGCTTGTTTTCTTGCACAGAGGGCCACATCCGCACTTTCACTCCTAAAATCATCTGTCGTCTTCTTACGCCACAAATCTTCATTGTACTCTTCCAACAACGGATACTTGTGGAAGGGCCTCAGATCCTTCTCCACATAGTTCTTGACAAGCGTGCTCTTGATGTAACATCCCAACTGTATGAACAGGGTTTGTTCAAGTATAATTAAGGTGTAGAAATTAAAACTTTTTCTCACACCTTGAAAACCCTAAACACTCATGTAATTCGGTCCAAGAGTTGTGTAATCCAAAAACACAAAGCTCTTGTTGACCAAAAGTCAAACTCCTTTTCCAATTATCTTAAATCTTGTGCCAAACATTTGGAAAATATTTTCCTTGGTCCTAAAACTGATGTGGGACCCCTCTGAAAAATATCACAAGTTGTAAAACTTGTTTGATAAATTTTGGAGGTAAAACAAATCCTTGAACAACCTTCATGAATTTCCTGAGAAAAATGCATTGCATAATAACCTCTGAAAATTTTAGGTAAGGTTAATCATAATGTCAGCAAGCTCCAGTTAAAATTTCATAAATTTTGGAGCTCAATTGCTATTCCAAACAACCTGCAAAATCTCAGCTTGTTGAAATTGAATTTAAAAGCTTGATCTTTGTTCCTTGGGCTAGCCACTTTCCCAAAGTGGTCGGTAACCTTTTCTCCCCGGCTCATCGGACCTCCTCTCCACCTTGATCAAGTCGTAGCCGTTGGATTAACATCCAACCGCCACGACCTCCTCCTCGCCTAACGCAACCATGTCCTCCCCACTCACATGAGGTCATCGCCCTTGGATCAAAGATCCATGGCCTGACCTCTCCATCGCTACTCAAACTACTCGAGACCTCCCTTTTTGCACTCACTTGAGGTCGTGGCCGTTGGATCCAATCCAAAGGCCACGACCTCCTCTGCAAACTCATCGCTGCATGGATCTCCCACCTTGTTGAGGTCATCGCCCTTGGATCAAAAATCCATGGCCATGACCTCCTCCTTATTAAACTAAGCAAACCTCCCCACTTCCAAGGGTCGTGGCGTTGGATCGAGATCCACGACCCACGACCTCCGCCGCAATCATCGCACCCGGACCTCCCCATCTCATGTTGTGCACCGTTGGATTTAAAATCCACGGTCACGACCTCCTAGTGCCTTGTCGCATTAGACCTCCCAGCAAGACGTGAGGTCGTAGCCCTTAGATTTAAATCTAAAGGCCATGATCTCCACAGCGCGTTGCATAGCTCAGACCTCCCCTCTTTTGATCGGAACCGTTGGATCAAAAATCCAAAGGTCTGACCTCCCTTGTTTTTTTAGCGTCTCGGACCTCCCTCGCCTTCTCATCACCATTAGATCTTAATCGATGGCCATAACCTCTTGTGCGCTTCTGGCGTAGTGCTAAGACCTCCCCTTTGGTTGTCGCCTGTGTATTTAAATCCAAAGGCCATGACCTCCCCTCATGCTCTTAAGTTAGGTATGCGGTTAAGACCTCACGGAGGTCCGCCGTTAGATTGAGATCAACGCCTTGGACCTCTGTCCCTTTTTTCCACGTCTTGATTCAAGCATTATGGAAATCGAGGGTCACGACCTCCCGATCCGAGATCCAATGGCTGTGATCTCCTCCTTCTCCTTTTAAAAAACTTACCGTTTCAATTTAGATCTAAGGGTCACGACCTCCCCTCATTTCTAATCGGACGGTGGAGGCAACTCCTGTTCTTCTCCTAGCTCTGCCGCGCGTGCGTACGCCATGGCAGTGGAGGAGGCAGTGATCTGTCTTGTCCCAACGGCTCTTTGCCTGCCAGCATTTAATGCGGGTCAGTGCTTTTCGCCCCAAAGTCGCTGTGCAGGCCTGCTCCTGTCACCTCCACGTCCTGTCCAAGCCATGGACCGAGCCATGGGCTAAACTCACCATGAGCTTAACCCTAGCTCATGACCCTTTCTCCTCGGGCTATAATACCTCCCCATTGTTTTCCTTGGCTTCTTTTCCACCATTCACCAATTGCTCTCGATTCTGTGGAGCTCAAACCACCCAGACCTCCTTGGCCGCCATTGATGCCCTTGGAGCTCCTCGGTGGCTCAGTGCTCCCGTGGCTTTTCCTCTCCGTCTCTTTGCTTCAATCTAAGCCACTATCCTCAATGACCAAAAGCCCTAACTTAGTTGGTTGGGACATTTTCAGAGAGGCCTAACTTGGAGCTTGGAGTTGGCCGTGGAGCAACCCTTCTTCCCCAACTCCGGTCCTCCACGTCCCCAACCTCCTCAAAGACCTCCGCGACCTCCGGGTAACCCTCCTGGTAGTCCGTGAGATGCCGCACCCATGTATGTTGTTGCGGAGCTTTTCTTGGGCACACGCAGAATGTATGTATGCTGCGGAGCTCATTATCGCTGTTTGTGTTTTGGCCGTGTGTTGTTGCGCCGCCAAACTACGGCTCGTCGCCGTTCAGGGCCACCCCCGCAGCCAGGAATGGTCTTGGCGTGTCGCAAGCAACACTATTGCGCTGCGTTGGTGCTCTGGATGGCGCCGTGAGAATCCTCATCGCCGCGACAAGCCTTAGGAGCCTCTCGGAGTTTTGTCGACGACAATGGCACCGTGCCATTGTCGTTAGGACAAAGATCTCCCCTTAAATGCGATCATCATTGCTTAGCATTGGTAAACTTCAGGTCACCTTTAATGCCTTGTTTTCTCATCCTTGTTGCGCAATTAAGGCCAGCGCTTAGTCTCCCCACAGCGTGCATCTCTGGGACCTCTTTGCCAAAGGACCACCTCGTGGACTTTTGGCAAAGACTCCCAAAGACCTCCCTTGGGGTCCTCTTTGCAAAAGACCACCTACGGTCTTTTGTAGGGACAACCCTCAGACCTCCCTCCTTGCGATCTTGACCGCTAGGACCTCCTTGTGGGAGATCTTAGCCGTTGAGGTCCTCCTGTGTTGATCTCCACTGTAGGACCTCCCCGAGGTCCTCTTAACCTGTGGACCTCCTCGGGTAAATCTTAGCCTGCTGACCTCCCGATGGAAATCTGAGCCGCTTAGGACCTCCCTTTGTTAGATCTTGGCCGCTCAGACCACCCCAAGTGGATCTGAACCGCCCAGACCTCTTTGTTGTTGTCGTGACTGCTAAGGTCCTCCCCGGGACAATCTAGACCACTAAGGTCCTCCTTGAAAATCTGGACCGCCTAGGACCTCCTCGAGAGGTCTTGACGATGTAGATCTTCCTTGGGGAGATCTTGATAGTTTAGATCTTCCTTGGAAGATCTCAGCCATTCAGACCTCCCTCGTTTGATCTGGACCGTCCCGGTCCTCCCTCATGTGTTGTGGTTCGTTGGATGCGGTATCACCGGCCACGACTCTCCCCTCTCATGCTGCGGCGTGGTAGGAGGACATGGACCGTTGGATCCAGGATCAACGGCCCATGTTCTCTAGACCTGCACAGGCGTGTGCGCGCTTCCTCTGGAGGTCTTGGGCCGTTTGATTTAGATCTGTGGCTCACGTCCTCCCATGTCCTTATGGGTTTTAGAAATTCCAGTGAACTCTTAATTATAAACTGAAATAAGGTATAAACTTTAGAATTTCATATCTTTTTCGTTTTAAATCCAAATGAGGTCATTCAAATTGTGTTAGCTCTGTCTTGAACTTGACTTTAATCCTAAAATGATTGTAAGTTGAGTTCAGCTTCAGAGCACCGTTTTGCCATTAGATTTTAAAACTCACTTTAAAAGTACACTCAAAATAATGTCTAACTTGTAAAATGCATAAGTAATTCTCTAGAGCTCCTTTTTGAGTGAATCCAACTTTGTTGGCTTCCTCTATTAGCGAACTTACTGTGAAAATTAGCTTTGATCTTGTTGCTGTTATAAAAATGAGGACTTGTACATTACAATTTTGTTCAAGTTCTTGTTTTTGAAAAATGGTAGAAAGTGCAATCTAGCTCCAAATGAGATGAACTCAATTGTGTTATTCATCTCATGAGGTGCTGGTTTTGCTGTAAAAATTTCAGTGTCACCACTTTTCTAGAAAATGTTGCCTCATAATTAAATTAGTGAATAGTGCAGTTTGGTATTTTTAGGGTGAGCAGAATTGTTTTGCTCATATCTTTTGCATTAAGAATCCAAATCAATTGGTTCTTGTTGCTAAATTCCTAAAATCACCCTCTTGCTTCTGTAGAAAATTCAGAGTGTTTGGAGTTCGTTTGCTGTGCTGTCTTTGTCGTTTTCGTCGTTCTTATCGATTGTTTTCGTCTTTCCGATTAGGTGTCGACGAGTACTTTGAACCCGTGAGCGATCCTCAGCAACAATTTGTCCAGCAACAGTAAAGGCAAGCAGTTTGATCATTTCCATCATTGTCCCATTACTTTAAAGTCTAATATTTTGTTTAACTTGTATGTATGCATGCTTTTGTGTCAAAGTATTTTATCGTTTAGAGGTAGCTATTCCTATTGCATAGTTGCCCCTAAATTGTTACCCCTGCCACAAACCATAAGTTACTAATATCGCTGGTGAATTAGAGCCCGTGATTTAATTATGCTCTTTATTGCTTCTACGGTGTCATGCTTAGCAATGCTTAGATAGCGGTAGAAATGGGCGGTTGTCGACATTATGTCGATAACCTTGATCACACAAAAACTATTATTCCATTATGTCCCCTTGTATGATTTGTAAACAAATAAAAATGAAAACTATTTGGACTTGGGCATATTGGATGGATGGTGTGGTTTTTGGAATGTGGTAGTATGCTCGAGTCATTAGGACCGAGTTACTTGCGCCACCGCTCGAGCAATTTTGCGTGCTAACCACACGAGGGGGATATGGGACCTCTCTTGACTAAGTACTTTGGAAGGTGTTAATTATGAGCTGGTCGGTGGGTATGTTTTAATAAAATGTGTGTGTGTGGTGTTGGGAGGGAGCATTAACAGACCGGTTAGGCTGTCTAATGTGTCCTTGTCCCGTGGAGGCGGTTCTTAATTAGCATCGTCCATTGAAATGTCTCAGAGGACTTAGCTGCGTCGCATACCAAAGGAAGTGTGCTAAATCATGTGGCGAAAAGGCGGTCTCGACGTGTGGGTACATTGGTACACCCCCGCAGGTTAAAACTATTCAATAGCCTCGCCCTAGGTTATGGACACGCCGAAACGCCTGTAAGAACTAGTCTCAACCTTTAATTAAAATTTGACATGGTTGGTATGAACGGGAGTTCATGCTATTGTTGTGGTGACTTGGGTTAGTCACTTCCGTGATTGTTGTTGTCTTTATTTTTGTTACTTGTCTCGTGGTTCTTGCAAATTAAAATGAATTGCAAAATTGCTTTGAATCTATTACCTTATTGCAAAGGAAAACTTGCTTTATGCTAAAATAAGTCCAAAGCCTCATCCACCTAAATAAAGCTTGCATGTAGCTATTTATAGTTCTCGTTATCTCACACGTAAGTCTTGCGGAGTACTTTATGTACTCATCCGCCTGTGGTTGTGGCATTTTTGTGGCTTTTGTTGCAGAGGAAGGAGGTGAGCCCCAAGGGCTTCACTCTTGTGAGATGTGCTTCGGTTTGACGACTAGCTTGGCGGTCCTGTTGGTTGCCTTGTGGGTAAAGGCACACTAATTGGCTTTTGTTATGGCCATCTTATGGCACTTTTGCTTCCATTGTTTATTTAGTTTTGTATTTGTTATTTGGCCTTCGGCCTCTCTTTTGTAATAACTATCCTTTAATTATATTAACTTCGGTTTGTTGCTTATGTACTATGTGTTGTATGGAATTGATACATTCTTTTGTTGTGAGGTATGTATACTGCATTCGGGAGTATACATCTCTCGAGGTCGGTTTATTTGGTTGATAATACTAGGTCAATTGGATGACTAAGTATTATGAGCTTAATAAACCGGTGCTCACAAAAGTTGGTATCGAGCTATATTGACCGTAGTAACGCAAGCTTGGTCGTTTTAGGTATTTTGAAAACCTAATTTCAAAGTGTCAAATGAGTTTTGAAAGCTTAAGGAAATTCTCAGATTTTACTCCTCATCTATCTTAGCTTTCTTCTCATCTCCCTCTAATTTGAGTTTTAAAAGTTGTTTTCCTCTTTCCTTCTATAAAATAGTTGTTATCGATTAATGGGGTTTTGGGGAATCAATGAGTTTGGCAAATTGAAGTGTTAGCTGCCCATCTACAAGGTTTTGAAGCTTCGAATGGCCAATTTCGACCGAAGCTTGATGCAAAATCTGGACAGCAAGCGTCAATTTCCGGACAGCAAGCTCAAAGGTTCCAATTAGGTAGAGAATGAGAGGTTAAATCAACTAAAACTTGTGGGAATAAAAGGGTAAGATGTGATACTAGTTAGCTAAGTATCTAACACTTATTTCGCTGCATTAACCTTGCTCTCTAATAGTTTTAGATCTCATCTTACAATCTGATTTTTAAATCTTCTCAACCAATTACTCGCTCATTCAATACAAGTTAGTTGTGTTGGGAAGTTGGCCTTAATCTTATGTCTTCCTTGCTGTTTTGGAGTCATTTTGGGAGCTTTTAAAGTGCATTTCCTTGCTGTTTTTGCTTCTCCTTTATTATGCTCCCTATAACTTCTTTTATTCTCGCTTGTTTCATTAGTTTACATTTACTATCATCTAATCCGTTATTAACTCGGAAGGATTTGTACTATCTATTTTGTTAGCCTTCGGTTAGGTGATGTTCCGCTCTCTAGTCGTTGGCATCCTTTTCGCTTTCTTCAACTTCTAGTCCTTGGGTTTCGTGTTAACCCATCTCTTCAGAAAGGGATGTCTCAACAATGAGACGGCGGACTAGGTCGACAAGCTGGTTGGGATGAAAATCCTCCTTTTGCCTTAGCTGTGGTAAAGAAGGGCATTTCACGATGATTGCGAACTAGGAAAAGTCAAGGTTTGTCGGCGCTGTGGTGAGGAAGGACACTCAAAGAACCAAAGGTACTACAACCTGTCCAAACTGTGACAAAGACCACTTACCCGGAGATTGTCCGGCTGCCAAAGTTACTTGTTTCCTCTGCGAGGGAAGCGATCACTATCCCAAGGAGTGTAGCTTGAACCTGGTGATTGCCAAGTCATTGAACTAGAACGATCGCTTTCTCGGTCATCCGCAAGCATTGCAATCGCCAATGCCTCCAAATCGAGAAGTTCTTGGGTGATTTGTCCGAGGAGTTGGGACAAATTACCATCCATGCCTTTCCGACTTTCACTTGTGGTCGAAAATCCTTGTTGCTATGGGCGAAAGAGAAAGTCGAGGATCGTCGCAGTGTCAAGAGGACTCGGGGTGACTCCAAGAAGGTCGCTGGTGTCACTTGTTTCTTCTGCAATCTCAAGGGCCATTATGCTAATAATTGTCCTAAGAAGCTTGCAAGAACCCCTCGCCGCTCGCAGTAGTGCCTCCATCACGCACTGCGAGTCGGCAAGGTGGTCCTCGCAAATCGATGCCGAGATCACTTGTTTCTTTTGTAGCAAGAAGGGGCATTACGCCAACAATTGCCCTGTGAAGCATAGCAATCCATTTGCCGGGATCACTTGTTTCTTCTGCAACTATAAGGGGCATTACGCCAACAATTGCCCTTTGAAGCAAAGAAAGATCGCTGGTAATCCAATGACTCCATCCTAGCCGAGAAAGCTCGAGGCACCGACGTCGTGTTAGGTACGCTTCGCTAACTCTTGCCCTCGCCATCGCTTTTATTCAGTTCAAGAGCGCCTCATTCCTTTGTACCTCCATCTTTTGCCACCGTTAGCGATCTTTATTTCGCTTTTTATCCGGTGCTCGGCACCACCCCGCTTTCAAAAGGTCTACTAGTCTACCCCTGAACCCCTAAGAAAAATGATGCCGCTTGGATTGTCATCGATCGCTTGACTAAAGTGGCACATTTCCGCCCCTTTACATTTTAAAGGCATCACCTCCTGTTGTTGCCTCGAACCTTCCATGGCCTAAACGGCCATAATCCTTTGTAAGAGACTAGGCTCATGAGGGATGACTCAGATAGTTAGTTAACCGACTAAGGTCTTGTTTGTTAGTGGAGTAACCGCACAAATTGCTCCACCAACTAAGAACGACCTTAGTCCTCTAAGATAGCTAGTCATGAGGATGACTCCGTAAAGCTAGTTAGCGTGCCGAGATCCCGTTGTTACCGGAATTAACCAAATAAATCGCTCCGAATTAACTGCATGTTGTTCCGAATTAACCGAACAAATCATTCCACCAACTAACAACGGCCATGCACCACCAACCATCGAATCAAGAACAAGCTCTCACCATCAAAAGTAACCTTCTTGTAGGTTCTCCAAAGGATCTCTACATATTCCGCATCGTAAATTTGCACGGTGTACTGAAGACGATCGTTCTGATCGTGCTTCTCTGCTCACTTCTCAATTTTGGCATAGCCTATAAGAGGCTATGGAAACTCGTGTTCCTTTCAGATCAGCTTACCCTCCTCAAACTGATGGTCAGACCGAAAAGGCCATCAATGTTTCCGCGTCATGGGCAAGCTAGCTCCTCGATATGTGGATCCTTACCGCATTATCGAAAAGAAAGGGGCTATCGCCTATAAGTTTGAAATTACCTGCTGCCCTTGAGGGGGTACATGATGTTTTCATGTGTCCCAGTTGAAGGGGTGCCTCCGTGTTCCACTCGAGGAAGCTCCGTTGGAAACTCTTGTGTGTAAGAAGTTTGGTCAGAATTGTGACCTGACGAGAAACAATGCAATAAAACAAATCACATAAAATCCGGCTTGACAAGGAACGAGCTGGGAACAATATGTAACTAAATAAAGTGTTGGTTGGACTGAACAGAGTTCGAGAATTAGGTCCAAGTACAACAAAAATATTATAAATGGATAGAATCTTAAAGGAAGGTTCGTATCTTTGAAGAAGCTAAACGAAGATCAAGGAATCGTGTCCTCAAGATCCTAAAAGTTCAATGGCCAAATCATTCTGTGGATGGAGTTACTTGGAAACGGAAAGACTACCCATCTTCCTTCCCCGCCTGAGCCAAAATCTCGGGACGAGATTTCTGTAAGGGGGGGAGATTTTGTAACATCCCAACTGTATGAACAGGGTTTGTTCAAGTATAATTAAGGTGTAGAAATTAAAACTTTTTCTCACACCTTGAAAACCCCTAAACACTCATGTAATTCTGGTCCAAGAGTTGTGTAATCCAAAAACACAAAGCTCTTGTTGACCAAAAGTCAAACTCCTTTTCCAATTATCTTAAATCTTGTGCCAAACATTTGGAAAATATTTTCCTTGGTCCTAAAACTGATGTGGGACCCCTCTGAAAAATATCACAAGTTGTAAAACTTGTTTGATAAATTTTGGAGGTAAAACAAATCCTTGAACAACTTTCATGAATTTCCTGAGAAAATGCATTGCATAATAACCTCTAGAAATTTTAGGTAAGGTTAATCTTAATGTCAGCAAGCTCCAGTTAAAATTTCATAAATTTTGGAGCTCAATTGCTATTCCAAACAACCTGCAAAATCTCGCTTGTTGAAATTGAATTTAAAAGCTTGGTATCGCTCCTTGGGCTAGCCACTTTCCCAAAGTCGGTCCAGCCCAACCTTTTCTCCTCGCTCGTCAAACCTCCTCTCCACCTTGATCAGGTCGTAGCCGTTGGATTAACATCCAACCGCCATGACCTCCTCCTCAGCTAACGCAGCCATGTCCTCCCCACTCACATGAGGTCATCGCCCTTGGATAAAAGATCCATGGCCCTGACCTCCCATCGCGCTCAAACTACTCGAGACCTCCCTTTTGCACTCACTTGAGGTCGAGTCCAGTTGGATCCAATCCAAAGGCCACGACCTCCTCTGCAAACCATCGCCGCATGGATCTCCCATTTGTTGAGGTCATCGCCTTGGATCAAATATCCATGGCCATGACCTCCCTCACCGTTAAACTAAGCAAACCTCCCATCTAACCGAGGTCGTAGCCATTGGATCGATCCAATGACCCACCACCTCCTCCGCAATTCATCGCAGCCGGGACCTCCCCATCTCATGTTGTGCACCGCTGATTTAAAATCCACGGTCCACGACCTCCTAGTGCCTTGTGCGATTAGACCTCACAAGACGTGAGGTCGTAGCCCTTAGATTTAAATCTAAAGGCCATGATCTCCCTCAAAGTGCGTTATGCAAGCTCAGACCTCCCCTCTTTGATCGAGAACTGCTGGATCAAAAATCCAAAGGTCCCGACCTCCCTTGTCTTTGCGCAACGCCTCGCACCTCCCTCACCTTCTCATCACCATTAGATCTTAACTGATGGCCATAACCTCTTGTGCGCACGCGTAGTGCTAAGACCTCCCTTTGTTTGTGCGCCCGGATTTAAATCCAAAGGCCATGACCTCCCCTCATGCTCTTAAGTTCGGTGTGCGGTTAAGACCTCACAGAGGTCCGCACTGCTGATTGAGATCCAACGCATTGGACCTCCCCGCCCTTTTTCCACGCAAGATTCAAGATTATGGAAATCGGAGGGTCACGACCTCCCCAGTCCAGATCCAATGGCTGTGATCTCCTCCTTCTCCTTTTAAAAACTTACCGTTTCAATTTAGATCTGAGGGTCACGACCTCCCCCTCATTTCTAATCGGACGGTGGAGGGCAACTCCTGTTCTTCTCCTAGCTCTGGCGCGCGCGTACGCCATGGCAGTGGAGGAGGCAGTGATCTGTCTTGTCCCAACGGCTCTTTGCCTGCCAAAGATTTAATGCGGTCGATGCTTTTTACCCCAAAGTCATTGCAGGCAGCCTCGCTCTTGTCACCTCCACGTCCTGTCCAAGCCATGGACCGAGCCATGGGCTAAACTCACCATGAGCTTAACCCTAGCTCATGACCCTTTCTCCTCGGGCTATAATACCTCCCCATTGTTTTCCTTGGCTTTTTTTCCACCATTCACCAATTGCTCTCGATTCTGTGGAGCTCAAACCACCTGACCTCCTTGGCAGCCATTGATGCCCTTGGAGCTCCTCGGTGGCTCGGTGCTCCGTGGCTTTTCCTCTCCGCCTCTTTGCTTCAATCTAAGCCACTATCCTCAAGGACCAAAAGCCCTAACTTAGTTGGTTGGGACATTTTCAGAGAGGCCTAACTTGGAGCTTGGAGTTGGCCGTGGAGCAACCCTTCTTCCCCAACTCCAGCCCTCCACATCCCCAACCTCTCTCGGACCTCCGCGACCTCCGTAACCCTCCCGTAGTCCCAGAGATGCTTGGCACCCGTGTATGTTGTTGCGAGCTTTTCTTGGGCACACGCTTGAATGTACGCTGCGGAGCTCATTATCGCTGTTTGTGTTTTGGCCGTGTGTTGTTGCGCTGCCAAACTCTGCTCGTCGCCGTTCAGTACCACCCATGCAGGGAATGGTCTGGCGTGTCGCAACACTATTGCGCACACGCTGGTGCCCTGGATGGCGCCACGAGGTCCTCATCGCCGGCGACAAGCCTTGGGAGCCTCTCGAGTTTTGTCGGACGACAATGGCACCGTGCCATTGTCGTTAGGACAAAGATCTCCCCTTAAATGCGATCATCATTGCTTAGCATTGGTAAACTCTTGGTCACCTTTAATGCCTTGTTTTCTGTCCTTGTTGCGCAATTAAGGCACATGGCTTAGTCTCCCAGCACAGCATCTGGGACCTCTTTGCCAAAGGACCACCCCGTGGACTTTTGGCAAGACCTCCCAAAGACCTCCCCTTGGGGTCCTCTTTGCAAAAGACCACACCGGTCTTTGTAGGGACAACCCCGTGACCTCCTCCTTGCGATCTTGACCGCTAGGACCTCCTTGTGGGAGATCTTAGCCGCTGAGGTCCTCCCCTGTTGATCTCCACCATGTAGGACCTCCCGAGGTCCTCTTAACCTTGTGGACCTCCTCGGGTAAATCTTAGCCGCCTGCACTCCCAAAGGAAATGAGCCGCTTAGGACCTCCCTTTGTTAGATCTTGGCCGTTCAGACCACCCCAAGTGGATCTGAACTGCCCAGACCTCTTTGTTGTTGTCTTGACCGCTAAGGTCCTCCCCGGGACAATCTAGACCACTAAGGTCCTCCCTTGAAAATCTGGACCGCCCGGGACCTCCCTCGAGAGGTCTTGACGATGTAGATCTTCCTTGGGGAGATCTTGATAGTTTAGATCTTCCTTGGAAGATCTCACCGCTCAGACCTCCCTCATTTGATCTGGACCGTCCGGTCCTCCCTCATGTGTTGTGGTTCGTTGGATGCGGTATCAACGGCCACGACCTCCCCTTCTATGCTGCAGTGGCGGGGAGGACATGGACCGTTGATCCAGGATCAACGGCCCATGTTCTCTGGACCTGCACAGGCGCGTGCGCGTTTCCTCTGGAGGTCTTGGGCCGTTTGATTTAGATCTGTGGCTCACGTCCTCCCATGTCCTTATGGGTTTTAGAAATTCCAGTGAACTCTTAATTATAAACTGAAATAAGGTATAAACTTTAGAATTTCATATCTTTTTCGTTTTAAATCCAAATGAGGTCATTCAAATTGTGTTAGCTCTATCTTGAACTTGACTTTAATCCTAAAATGATTGTAAGTTGAGTTCAGCTTCAGAGCACCGTTTTGCCATTAGATTTTAAAACTCACTTTAAAAGTACACTCAAAATAATGTCTAACTTGTAAAATGCATAAGTAATTCTCTAGAGCTCCTTTTGAGTGAATCCAACTTTGTTGGCTTCCTCTATTAATGAACTTACTGTGAAAATTAGCTTTGATCTTGTTGCTGTTATAAAAATGAGGACTTGTACATTACAATTTTGTTCAAGTTCTTGTTTTTGAAAAATGGTAGAAAGTGCAATCTAGCTCCAAATGAGATGAACTCAATTGTGTTATTCATCTCATGAGGTGCTGGTTTTGCTGTAAAAAATTTCAGTGTCACCACTTTTCTAGAAAATGTTGCCTCATAATTAAATTAGTGAATAGTGCAGTTTGGTATTTTTAGGGCTGAGCAGAATTGTTTTGCTCATATCTTTTGCATTAAGAATCCAAATCAATTGGTTCTTGTTGCTAAATTCCCTAAAAATCACCCTCTTGCTGCTGTAGAAAATTCAGAGTGTTTGGAGTTCGTTTTCTGTGCTGTCTTTGTCGTTTTCGTCGTTCTTATCGATTGTTTTCGTCTTTCCGATTAGGTGTCGATTTAGTACTTTGAACCCGTGAGCGATCCTCAGCAACAATTTGTCCAGCAACAGTAAAGGCAAGCAGTTTGATCATTTCCATCATTGTCCCATTACTTTAAAGTCTAATATTTTGTTTAACTTGTATGTATGCATGCTTTTGTGTCAAAGTATTTTATCGTTTAGAGGTAGCTATTCCTATTGCATAGTTGCCCCTAAATTGTTACCCCTGCCACAAACCATAAGTTACTAATATCGCTGGTGAATTAGAGCCCGGTGATTTAATTATGCTCTTTTATTGCTTCTACGGTGTCATGCTTAGCAATGCTTAGATAGCGGTAGAAATGGGCGGTTGTCGACATTATGTCGATAACCTTGATCACACAAAAACTATTATTCCATTATGTCCCCTTGTATGATTTGTAAACAAATAAAAATGAAAACTATTTGGACTTGGGCATATTGGATGGATGGTGTGGTTTTGGAATGTGGTAGTATGCTGAGTCATTATGACCGAGTTACTTGCGCCACCGTTCGAAAGCAATTTTATGCTAACCACACGAGGGGATATGGGACCTCTCTTGACTAAGTACTTTGGAAGGTGTTAATTATGAGCTGGTCGGTGGGTATGTTTTAATAAAATGTGTGTGTGTGGTGTTGGGAGGGGAGCATTAGCAGACCGTTAGGGTTGTCTAATGTGTCCTTGTCCCCGTGAGGCGGCTCTTAATTAGCATCGTCCATTGGAAATGTCTCGTAAGACTTAGTCGTGCTGGCATACCAAAGGAAGTGTGCTAAATCATGTGGCGAAAAGGCGGTCTCGACGTGTGGGTACATTGGTACACCCTGCGCAGGTTAAAACTATTCAATAGCCTCGCCCTAGGTTATGGACACGCCGAAACGCCTACGAAGAACTAGTCTCAACCTTTAATTAAAATTTGACATGGTTGGTATGAACGGGGAGTTCATGCTATTGTTGTGGTGACTTGGGTTAGTCACTTCCAGGATTGTTGTTGTCTTTATTTTTGTTACTTGTCTCGTGGTTCTTGCAAATTAAAAATGAATTGCAAAACTGCTTTGAATCTATTACCTTATTGCAAAGGAAAACTTGCTTTATGCTAAAATAAGTCCAAAGCCTCATCCACCTAAATAAAGCTTGCATGTAGCTATTTATAGTTCTGTTATCTCACACGTAAGTCTTGCGGAGTACTTTATGTACTCATCTGCCCGTGGTTGTGGCATTTTTGTGGCTTTTGTTGCAGAGGAAGGAGGTGAGCCCCAAGGGCTTCACTCTTGTGAGATGTGCTTCGGGTTTGACGACTAGCTTGGCGGTCCGGTTGGTTGCCTTGTGGGTAAAGGCACACTAATTGGCTTTTGTTATGGCCATCTTATGGCACTTTTGCTTCATTGCTTATTTAGTTTTGTATTTGTTATTTGGCGGTCGGCCTCTCTTTTATAATAACTATCCTTTAATTATATTAACTTCGGTTTGTTGCTTATGTACTATGTGTTGTATGGAATTGATACATTCTTTTGTTGTGAGGTATGTATAACGCATTCGGGAGTATACATCTCTCGAGGCCGGGTTTATTTGGTTGATAATACTAGGGTCAATTGGATGACTAAGTATTATGAGCTTAATAAATCCGGTGCTCACACTTGAAGTTCTTCCATGCTTTGCATGCCTGTAGCAACGAGTGTTGTCGCACGGAGTCCTGGTGTTGTTTCGGGATCTCGACTGATCGGAAAATATCCGTCAGCAGCTGACCTTTCTGTTCTTTGGTCAACTCCTTCCACGAATCGTAGTTGATGTTGACCTATTCCCATGCAACTATTCTGACCGTTCTCCGGAATGCAGACGCTGCTCAGTGAGGATTGATAGGGGTCCCAGACTGATTGACCTTCGTGATGGTAAATCGGTCCGTGGGCCTTTTCAATATTCCTCTTCTTCTACTACGCTTGGATATTCCAGAGGATGGTGCATTAGACACATGAGGCGACGATGACGAAGAATGTGCAGAAGACATCTTCACAAGAAATAGAAGTTCTAACACGCATGAACATATTATCATAAGATTTGATGTCTATGTGTATGGGTATACACACCAATTAATAACAATTGGGATATGTAGGGAAGAAATTAGGACCAATACAATGACATAATTGATATAAACATGTAAATCCTCTAAGTCATTTAAAAGGAATAATATGCTCAACACAAACATCGTGTGAACAAATGAAATCAGCATAAAGCTAAGATTTAACATTTTGATATTGCTCTCAGATGTAGAGTAAGCATTCCAATTAGAGCTAAAGTTCAAACCCGATTATCAAAATAATTTCAGTACAAGACTATTATCATCATAGAGCATTCATCTCAAGCCCACCACACCACATTGCAATATATTCCAATAGCAGTATCAAAACAAATACCAAATGAATCATTGACTAGAACAAATACAAATTCCTAAAACAAGTACAACACCTCATACTACTTAATGTTTGAACCAGATACCAGCGCAATTATCATGAGTCAATGAGGACCATGACAGCATGACAGATTATTGATAGAAAGAGTGAGGGAAAGGGGCGTTGGGGTCGGCAACTAGGCATTGGTTACCTTTGGGCATTGAGGAGAAGGACGAGCAGGGAGTAGTACCAGAGCAGTAGGGCGGCATCGAAGGGGAGGCGCGCCGGGCTCGAGGGAGGGGAGGAGGCGGTGGGCTAGGGGGAGGAGGCACGGCGGGCTCGGGGGAGGAGGCGCGTCGGGCTCGAGGAGGAGGCGGTGTCGAGGACAGCGTCGACAAGCTCGGGGGAGGAGTCACACCGGGCTCGAGGAGGAGGCGGCGTCGAGGACGGCGGCGACGGGCTCGGGGGAGGAGGGAACTAGGAGTTGAGAAACTTAATTGTTTGAGTGGGGGCGCGGGCAAACCCTAGAGTCCGAATATAAATAGGGATGGACATCACAGACGATTCTACTTTAGAACCATAGTAGAACCATCTGTGATATGTGATGTATCATAGATGATTCCAATCAACAACCGTCTGTGATATATGATATATCACAGATGGTTCCAATCAACAACTGTCTATGGTATCATGTATCACAGATGGTTTTTACCAAGGAACCGTCTATGATATGTGATGTATCACAGACGGTTTCAATCAACAACTATCTGTGATATATGATGTATCACAGACGGTTACTTGGTAAAAACCGTCTGTGACACATGATACCACAGACGGTTGTTGATTGGAACCGTCTGTGATATATAATCATAGACGGTTTGTAGATGAAACCGTCTGTGATATTATTTTGTATTGGTTAATCTAGTTCTGTTTATTGGCTAGCCTCAGAGAATGCTAGCCATGCCCTTTGAAACAAGCAGAAAACACAACAAGTACATGTATATACATCCAATTCACATTCATTTCAAAACAATCACATCCATTTCACAACAAATCAATTAACTCAAATGAACTAAAATTAACCATTCATTAGAACGCATATATACACACATTGTTCAATTAATCTTTAAAATTAGCCCTTCATGATGATTGACGCAGATGTAGCTAGTTTCACATGTTCTTCTTCCTCGACCCTTATGCCATTTCCGAAAGAGGCAACTCATCAAATTGATTGTATTCTTCCTCGTCCCACTACATTCTCAACTCCCACAATCCTCTTTTTTCCATGAAGAACTATGTGGCGCTTCTTATTTGCCTGGTCGGTTACATAGAAGACTTGAACAACTTGGTTAGCGAGTACAAATGGTTCGCCTTTGTATCCGACACGCTCGAGGTCCATGGTAGTGACACCGTACTTGTCAACCTTCACCTGTGGGAGATGGACCCAACGACATCGAAATAGGGGGATCTTGAAAAGCACGTAGTTGAGCTCCCATATCTCCTCTATTTGCCCATAGTAGGAGCTCCTCACCCATCCAGATCGAATGCATCTATGCGGACACCGCCGCCTCGTTAGTGCTCTTTATATCCCGAGCTCACAGATACAATGTGTACCCATTTATGTCGATCATCGCCATGTCACAATCAGTAAATGTTGGCCCTTTTGCCAACCATGTCAAGATATCACTTGATGAGCTCCTAGCGAGTCGCTCCTTCAACCATTGGTTGAACCGATTGTTGTGTTGTCTCATGATCCAATGATCCGGCCGCTCCGGATTACATTGTCAAGCACGCCCTTGCCGGTCGATATACTGGACACTTCACTATGTGTTGCAAGATCGTGAAATAGGCTTGAGCATACGATCCATATCTGGAGTGATTGCTTTCCTTCCGATGGTCCCAATACCCTCGAGCCTCCCCTCATAGCGAGATCGAGGCACACCTATTGGTTTGACCTGAGCTATGTAATCGACGTAGAACTCAATGATCTCTTCGGTTGCATAACCTTCGACGATGCTGCCATCCGGCCGAGATCGATTCCGTACATAGGACCTGAGAATTCCCATGAACCTCTCGAATGGGTACATGCTACATAGGAATACAGGTCCGCACATCTTTACCTTCCTCACAATGTGAACAATGAGATGGACCATGATATCGAAAAATGACGGAGGGAAATACATCTCAAGATCACATAAAGTCGTCACCACCTCGTCCTACAGAGCATCTAGTCCTTCAGGATCGATGACCTTCTGAGCAATTGTGTTAAAGAAATAACACAGCCTCATGATTGTCTGTCGGACCTTGATCGGTAAAATACTTCTAATTGCAACAGGTAGCATTTGTGTCATCAGCACATGACAATCATGAGACTTCATGCCAATTAACTTCAAATCTTCCATCGAAACAAGTTTCTTTATGTTGGTGGAGTAACCAGACGGAACTTTCACACCATGCAAGCATTGGCACAGTTCAGTTCTCTCGGCCTTGTACAGAGTGTAACAAGCAGGGGGAAGATACGTTCGTCCTTTATCGGTCTTTGTTGGTGCTAACTCAGGTCTGATGTCCATATCAACCAAGTCAAGCCATGCGTTGACACCATCATTTGTTTTGTCACGAATGTTCAGTAAGAGACCAATCAAGCTGTCATATACATTCTTCTCTATGTGTATGACGTCGATGCAGTGGCGAACTTCTAGGTGCTTCCAATAAGGTAAGTCCCAAAATATTGATCTCTTCTTCCATATGTTCTTCTCCCGGTTCCTCGATTTACGTCCTTTCCGAGCACAACATCTAAATCCTTAACCATATCATAGACCTCTTTTCCGCTTAAATTCCTTGGAGCTGAATTGTCATCTTTCTCTCCGTCTAATTGTTTCTTCATCCTGCGGTATGGGTGAGCCCTTCGAAGGAACCTACGATGACGCATGTACACGATTTTGTGCGAGTGATTCAGCCACACACTCTCGGTATCATCTAAGAAGTGAGTAAAGGCTTTGGCCCCTTTTGTACTCTGGCCCGACAGGTTAGCTAGGGCAGGATAATCATTTATGGTGCAGAACAACAAGGAACGTAAAGTGAAGTTCTCTCGTTTATACGCATCCCAAACCTATACCCCTTCAATCCACAGTATTTTTAGATCTTCCATTAATGGTACTAGGTACACATCAATATCATTCCTAGGTTGCTTCGGCCCTTGGATAAGTATCGACAGCAAAATATACTTCCGCTTCATACACAACCAAGGAGGAAGGTTGTAGATACAGAGCGTCACGGGGCAAGTGCTATGTCGGTTGCTCATGTTACCGAAAGGATTCATTCCATCTGTACTCAATCCAAACCTTGTATTCCTCAGTTCTGCACTGAAGTCTGCAAACCTCCTATCGATGTTTCTCCACTAGGTGGAATCAGCAGGGTGTCTTAGCTTTCCGTCATTCTTACGCTCCTCTGAGTGCCAATGCAGCAGTTTTGCATTCTTTGGGTTCGCAAAAAACCGCTTCAAACGGGGAATTACAGGAAGATACCACGCCATCTTAGCAGGAGGTCCTTTCTTCACCTCGATTCCCTCGTTGTTATCTCGATTGATTCTTATGCTTGTATCGAGATGCGCTGCACACCGCATATACATTCATGTTTGTATACTACGTTACGGAGAGGATACTGCCGTTCGGATATGCATGCATTCTTTCTACTTCCATTCCCAATGGACAAAGAACCTTCTTGGCTTTGTATGTGGTTTTGGGCAACTCGTGAAACTCTTGTCGGACCAACCGTTGCTTGCCTTCAATTTCAACAGTTCAAGCACGGATGACAACCTTGTGTATTCCGGCTTGCAGCCCGGGAACAAAGGTTTCTCCGAGTCCTCCATCAAGCCCCGAAATTTAACATACTCCATCTTATCACAGTTCCCTTCTGCATCGCGAAGCATCTGATCTAGATTATCATTATCGTGCAGCCTATCCGAATTGGAACCACAATCGACATCATCCGGCGGCATATCATTGACTTCCTGCATAATATGCTCTTCACCGTGACTGGTCCAATGTGTATAACCCTTTTTGAAACCCCTTCGAATCAAGTGTACTTCGATCTGCGCTTGGTTCATAAACATCTTCAGATTCTCGTAGTCAATGCATGGACAGTACATATATTCTGCCCCCTTATTCAACATATCCTCCTCGGCAGCTCTTCTAAAAGCAGACACGCCATTAATGTACTCTTCACTCACACGGTTCTCAGCGTATGTCCAGCTTCGGTCCATCACATGATTTGTATTGAAAATCCTGGAAATAATTAAAAGGGTGACTTCGAAAGTGTATTTTCTGAGGCTTAATTACACTTTCCAATAGAGAAAGCATATTTTTCTCTGAACTAAAGGTGACTTTTTTTCATTTTTACATTTTTTTCGGATTTTATTAACTTACATGTGGGCCCTACTTGTCAGTGACTCATTTTTTATTTTATGATTTTATTTATAAAATTTATGGCAGTCCCACATGTCATAGACTCGTTAGTTTATTAACTAAATGATTAAAAACAGTAGGATTTGAAGCTCAAATTGGTCTCAGGGTGACATCGCATTGCTAATAGTCATGGCTCGGGGCCCTAAGGTCGCCTGAGGTGAACCGACGGTGATGTCCTGTGGCGGCGCCATGGGCTTCACTAGAGATTTCAGCGTAAATGCCTGAAACTACTCAAATAAAAGGATGCTTATGCTCCAGTAGCTCACCTCGATCACGAGGAAGGTGTCAATGAAGTCGGGGAAGGTCCAAGGCGGCTAGTCGAAGTCGGGGAAGGTCTAAGGTGGCTGGTCATCGGTGAACAGAGGCGACGGCGGCAAGCTCCTGTCGTCGTCTTCTCAAGAGAAATAAACCGAACCAATCACATGCACAGCTTTAGGGTGACATATAGGTGGGGAAATCGACCTTGGTGGGGTCGAGGACTCACCGGAGAAGAGTTGGCGTCGATGGCGGCGGCGGTGACAGAGAGGTCCATGGTGACAGCTCGGCGTGGGCGACAATAGCTGAAATGGACCACACGAGCGGGCTTAGTGAAGTCAGGCGATACTCAAACCGGGTACGGAGTGGCGATGGACTCACCGGGCTTGGAGATCTCCCGCGGTTACCGTAGCGCCAGAGATGGAGATCAAGACGACTCTGTTGGGGAGCTATGTACACTGCACCATCTGTGATGAGTTAATTATCACGGACAGTTTTCAACAAAAACCGTCTGTAATATGCAGTAATATCACAGAAGGTTCATGTTGAAAACCGCTCGTGAAGTATCACGATGGTTCTCACAAAAACCGCTCGTGATATTGGGTAATATCATAGACGATTTTTGGTTAGAACTGCTCAGGATACTTCATGCACGGTTTTCAACATGAACCGTCTGTGATATTACCTCTTAATGATGGTTTTAGAGCGAAAGTAACACAAACGGTCAAGAAACAAAACCATTTGTGATTAGTGTTTATATGAGACGGTTTCGGCGAACCGCCTGTGATCAAAGGCCCAATATTAGCATTTTTGTAGTAGGGGTTATAGTAGTATATAATGCCCGTTGGGTCCAATCGTAGCACCTCTAGGTTAACCATTTTACACGAAGCGAGAACGTAAGTATAAGGGTGCTATAAAGGGTCTGCGCCTAAGGTGGATCTGGGCATTGAGCAGATTTTGGGCTAGGGTGTCATAGATGAACATTGGTTTTGGGCGTTTCTCGGCGTGTGTGACCTGAAGCGTTTCTCGGGCGGGTGACCCAGTGTTCTTGGGCGTGTGGTTCCAAGTTGTGAAAGTTAATCCTTTATGCATTTATATTATTATGTTGGTTGTTATGTGACCTGCTGTGGGTTTTTATTCCATGCATTGCTTTCTAAAATTATTGATCATTATGGTTTAAATTGTTAGCGAGAATGATTTAGGTGACATTCTTGGCCCAGTGTTGAGCCAAGGTGTTACAATATCTCCTGTTATGCTAGGAGGGGTAAATCTCATAGCCGACCAGTCACATCTCTCTGCATGTTTCATAGCATACCCGAATGCTGCCTTTATAACTACCCAGTTACGGAGTAGTGTTTGGTAACCCCTAAGTGTACTGTTACACATGTAGGAAACAATGTTGATCTCAGGTCTAAGGATTATACATCATCAATGCTTGAGACCAACTGATAACACATAGAAACATAACAATCTCAATAGCGTCTCAAAGTGGGTCAATCCAACATCATGTTTTCTAACATGTGCTCAAACTATTGATTCGATATCCCCCATATCTACGACCAGTGAAATATGATCATCAATCAATATATGTGCTGGTCTATAAGTCACTAGTGTCCCGACCAGTGACGTCCGATCAAGGATCCTTTTAGAATGATATCATACAACAAATAAGGAGCTTCACCAATAAGTCACATAATTGCTAATCTTTATAAATGATAATTCATCCAAAAAACATAATAACATTTATTCTATAATTCATAAATATAGATGTGATACAACCATCTCCATGATTGTCTCTTAGGACATATCACTAACAGTTTGCTCAAGAACAACTTTTAAATTGTAGTAACAACATATTACTAAACTTAATTCTTGGAAGAAAGGGAGCCTTCCTAGCCTGGACACGTCACCCGAAAAACAGGGACCGTCAGATCTCCCTCGCGGCTCCATCTGCCCATTCGACCAAGCTCCTGCGCTTGGTCGGAACGGCCACCTACGCTTGGTCTGAATAGCACACGCCACGCGCCGCCGCAAACTCGCTTAATACCACCTGCCTCTCTCGGTCTCTCCTCTCGGCTTCGCCATTTCCGTCATGCGCGCCACTCTTGGCGACACCACCAACACGACACCTCAGACACTACCACCAAAGCCCCCGTAAGGCCAACGCGAGCAAGCAACCGACCCGATGCCGTCACCTAACTCCACGCGCTCCTCCTCCCGCCGCAACCGCCTCCCATGTCCAACCCTCTCCCTCCCTTTCCCTCGCCGCCTCCCAACCCCATCGCCGCCTCCCGCCCTCGCCTCCTTCCCGCCCCCACGCCCGCCCTCGCCACGGCGCACCGTGCCGGGCCCAGGCACCTCCCTCTCTCCTCGCAAGGCCGACGAGGTCGCACACATGCTCACCAAGACGCCTGTCTTCACCGCCTCAGAACTCCAAAGAACGAAGTTCATGCTCGTCTCGACCCCGCCACTAGCCTCCGCCCTCGGCCTTCTCTACTTCCGCCCGAGAACGCCGACGCCATCCTCTCCCATGTATTCCTCTCTCGCCTCTCTCTCCATCTCGCCGGATTTGTCTGCTTGCTTTTAGATTTTTTACTAATGGTTCGGAGGTTGTGTGGTTTAGGTGAGAACGCTGCACCGGTGCTAGGGAAGGAGCAAAAGTGGTGCCTATTACGCCGATCAAAGTGGGCTTAACATGATATGTCTTATGATCGATCACATCTTCATGATTTCAGAACAATTCGCATTGGAAGTTATGGGGTATTGGGGTTTTGTAAGAGTTTAGTGGGGAGCTTGTGTTCTTGCAAAGGTTGGATTGCGCGAGAATTATGAAAGGCATGCAAGACAAATTAATTTAATGACATATCGTTGATTGGCAAAGTGAGAAATAGATTTCTTAGAAGGACGATATGGGAAAGGAACCGCTTTCGTAAGTCCTATTGTTGTGGAGTCGATAAGTACTGCTTACCTAGCTTTTTTTTTGTTACAAGTTAGCTTTTAGGACTCCTGAGAGTCCATATGTGGCATATCAAAGGAAACATGATATGCTTTGTAATGTATATTTGTAATACATGATACTAACATCTTTACAATTGCTTTGTTCATCTGTGTGCAAATAGGGTTAGTAGGCCTTTTATTGGCTTGGATCAACGATGAATTGTGTGTTTGTTAGCCGTGACCGGAGGTGAGGCTTTGGTGTGTTGAGATATCAAAAAAATTAAATACAGAAAACACTAATTCTCCTCGTGCTTTAAAAAGTATTTATCTTGACTATCTGTTTACCTTACTGCATGCCGATTTTTTATTGATTTGGATTTGCTAGAATTTATCGTTGCACAAGAGTACACAACTACCATGGGGTACGATCTTCATATCGACTTATACCCACGGTATGCTCCCCGACTCTCGGCTCTCTGAAAGTGCACTAGGTTACACACTTTCAAATTTATTCCCAATAAGTACCGTTAGTTACTTTCATTAGCCTCTCTTATAATGGCTATCCTTACTTCCCTCACTCAGTAACCTTGCTATACATTGATGTTCTTGCTGCTCCACTTGTGTGTAATTAATTATTCCTTTTCCTCAGATTGTGTGCCTCTTCACTACTTTACCGTTGTCCATCTCATGTTGCGTTCACCATATACCAAATGAACCTACGCTCACAATTAGACCCTTCAAGCCTCATTTTTAGGTATTTTTTCTTCTCGCTTCTACCTTACATGTATAATTACTCCTATTTACTAGGCACACATTTCAGATGTTTCCCTTACACTGTAACTGCCTGTTTTGTCGTCTTTGATTGTGGATACAAACTACACAAAACCTGTAGTGGCCTATATTTACGATGTATGCTATTCTACAAAGATTAATCTTACATCTTATCCTATGACTTAGTTGCTTCTCATTGCTATATATTACCACCGCCTAGGTTGTTACAACTTGGTATATACCACCGCCTAAATTGGATAACGTAGGAGGTGCAGAGATGCTATGCAGGGTGAATTATGGGCAATTATTAGAGTATTTATCTTAGTGTTACATTTACATAGGCTTGGGTATTACATGTTCGCAATACCGACCGAACATTGTGTCCTTTCAACAGGGAAGACATGAGAGCAAAGGGGTCACTTGCACCATTCAGAAAGTTTATGTCATTAATTCTAGAAGATCGTGAGTATTAAAGGTATTTGCTTCTCAGGTACAATTTTTATTCCACTAAATTTATTTTATGTGAAACATTGTTAGCAGTATCCATCATCTCAATAGATTCATAGCCTACATCTTACGCATTGTTACCTCACTTTGATGTCTATCCAATCTACGATAGATGACTCTCATAAAACTGAAAAAAATTATGTGCTATTGCTGTTACCTTAACTCCTCCGTTGTCTCGGCAACAGAGGTTGTTTTCTCATTGAATTTGCATGTCATTTCAGGGATACCACGATAGATCCTTTGGTTGTCTTTAGGTTGTATGTTCAAAGTATTTACACAAATTTTCCTTTTATGAAACTAAATGAGCTTTATAGAGATATGGATAGTTTGTTCATATAAAATGGAAAGCTAATCATACAATATAACTAATGTGGTTTGCTGAAAAAAAAAGCTACGTGAAATATAGACTTCTAACTCGATAAATAAATGTCTCCAAAAAGCTATCTATCGACTACGGTTACACTGACCTATTCAAGAAATCTATCTATCGACTACGGTTAGCTACACCAAATACATGGCAACTGAGGTATGTATAAAGAAAGGAAAACAAAACTTCCAAACCATATTATCTAAATAGCAATGTTCCTCATATTTGTCCGTGCTCTACTTAGCACCATAACCTCAGGTATACTTCTAAACCACTGACAGATCAAAAAATAAACAAAAAATACTTCTAACTAACTGCTACTTTATACAGGTTTTACATACATCTTTTGAGACTACCGCAGCAACCACTGCTTCCCAGGAACAGCTTATGCTTAACAACTTTTGCTTTTTTCCACCCGTTTTAGCAGTGTTCTATCAGTATTATTCATTACAACAGCCATGTGAACTAAGTTACTACTCTTGCAAATCCTATTTTGTAAACACTTTCAGCTCAACTGGGTTCATCAGTGACTTCGGTTTGTTTGTACATATGCTTTCACTGCTTGCTTGCTCTATTTTGTAGATGTGCTGGTTCCTTGCTCTATTTTGTAAATATTTACAACTCACCTATGTCCGAGACTGAATGCAGTTTGTATTGCTCTATTTTGTAAACGTGTTGCTTCCTTACTCTATTTTGTAAATATTTACAGCTCACCTATGTCCGAGACTGACTGCACTTTATATATATATATCTTTTCGTTACTCCCTTCCTCTTTATATCAATCCTGCAAATAATAACAGATTTTTAAATTCAACAGATGCTACAATAAATTACATAGCTACACTATAAATGATATAATCCATCTAACATAGTTCAATTTGCACTCAATGCCACACCATTACAGTAAATGGTGCGGGTGATCTTCTAGTAGTTGATAAATTTGTATCGATGGTACGCACCCTCAGCAAGAACATTGCTTTGTCCGTGTCTCCAAACTCCAGAGAAATGAGGTTGTTTGGTTTGGTGACAAATTTGACCCACCAAAATTTGGCAATTTGGTCACCAAATTGGCTACCAATGTTTTGGGCATAGATTGACAAGAAAATGAATTAGGGTGCCAATAGGGAAGGGAATCTTGCCAAAGTTTGGTACAAACCAAATGTTGTCAAATTCGGTCAATGCTACCAAAGTTTGATAAGCGTCAGCGATAATCGGCAGCAAACCAAACATCCCCATATCGCTTCTTCAAGAAAACATGCAGGGCCTCAACCGTATGAAATCAGCTCCGGCCTTGACTTCATATGGCACCTTGCAGTGCGAGCAATAGGGCACTCATTTTGCAGGTTGCCCTCAAACGTGTCATGTCAACGTTGACAATTCATTATTCTGTCATCCTTGTAGATTACATTTAGCAGACAGAGTGGCAACTAGGATCTTTCCTACTGCTAGGTATCATGGCCGAACCTAAAATAGTTTAAATCTAAACTTTGATTGGTAATATAATCCAATTTACATAGCTTTGATTCATTGAAGTAGAATATTTCTTCGAGGTCAATGAAGTAGAAATCAATTAAAGAAAATGAAGTTATATGTACTGTACATTCCTGACTACTTGCTGTTGAAGTACCGGTATACTATCCACATTTCCTCATTAGCTTTTAGATGAATTGGTTAGTGCATGCAACTCAATATAGTATCAGAGTCATGACATTCTGAGCTCGACCCGGTTGATGCAATCTTAAGAAAAATATAATTGTAACCCACTTCTAGCCCATGCCTTTGGCTTGAGGTGAGCCTAGACGTGATGGGGTGTTGAAGTATGAGTATATTAATTACTCATCTTTCCTCATTTGCTTAAGTTTTTGGATGAACTAATTGGTGTATGCAACTCAATACTTGCTCTAGTTATCTCTACTATATTTGCATTGACTGTAGTAATTTTATAAGAAACACAATAGTTTCTATAGAATAATTCTGTAGCACAAGCCAATCTAAACAGTGCCATCATTACTTAAAAGATACTTGCCAGTAGCCACCAAACCCCGATATAAATAACTCCATACATCCTGTTTAAGCAACCTCCATAAACAAACTTCACGACTTCCATTAAATTTCAGACATGTTCCTCACGATAAAAGAGTAGGGTTGTACTAAAAGGAAGGTAAACATTTTATTTTCGGGAAACAATTCCAGCGAACGCATACTGTGACACACGAGTACCTCACATATTGCAAACACACACTACAAAACACACGTAAAACATACCTAAACGCTGAAAAACATCAAGCAGTTTTCTCACTACAAGAATACGGAATCACAAAATATAGTCTTGAGAGATGACAAGTACTAAATCTGGCTTATATATTTTTCATTCTAACATGCAAATTCCCCTCTCACCCTGCGAAGATCCTCCAGAACTTTCATCATAGTGGGTCTCTCATCCACATCTTCCCGAAGACATTGAACTGCAATCCCACCAACCTTCACAAGACAATCTAAATTTTCAGTACACAAGACCTCCTGATCGAACATCTCCTCTGCTCTGCTCTTTGTCAAGAAAGACTTGACGAAGTTTATGGGAAGGCTATTATTCTCATCATACCTTGCCTTCTTTCTAGTAATGAGCTCTAGAATAACAACTCCGAAGCTGTACACATCACTCTTTTCTGTGAGAAGACTGGTTTTCATATACACAGGGTCTATGTAGCTCATGTCGCCTACCACAAACTGAGTGTGTTTTTTGTCCATCGACAGGAGCCTAGATGTCCCAAAGTCAGATATCTTTGGGCTGAAGTTTTCGTGGAGGAGAATGTTCGCTGATTTGACATCTCCATGAAGGATCTTTTGACTAGCCGAAGAATGCATGTAGGCAAGAGTTTCTGCAGAGCCAATAGAAATATCCAAACGTACTTGCAGAGGGAGGCTTTGTTTCTCTTTTGGGACATCATTTTCATTACCAGCAGCACCAGCACTATGGAGCATGTCATAGAGGCTTCCTCTGTCGATGAACTCGTAAACCAACATGGGAACATTTGTTTCCAAGCAACACCCACGCGGGTGAAAAAAATAATGATAATTTTGAGTATAGGTGGCCTTTCTTGTTTAATGCTGTGATTAATAACTTGGATTTAAGAGAAATAGCTTTATCTGGTAGACAATATACTTGGGCTAACTCGTTAGAAAATCCAACATTTGAAAAGCTGGATAGAGTCTTAATGAATACTGATTGGGAACTTAAATTTCCTTTGGTTACAGTTAACGCTCTTGAGAGATCTTTGTCTGATCATACTCTGCTTTTTTAAACACAAGAGCGGCTTCTTCTAACGGCACCAACCTTTATTTAAATTCAATTAGGTTGGTTGTATAGGAGGGTTTAGGAGATAGTGACGAGGTGTGGGAAAAAGAAACAAATGGTCATTATGCCTTACAAATTTGGCAAAATAAGGTTCGAGCTCGCGATGTTTTCTTCGCTTGGGCTAAAAATATCAAGGACGATAAAAAGGAAAAGAGAGAACTTAACTCTTTAATTGATTAATTAGATAAAAAAGCTGAGATTATGAGGTTATCGAATCATGATCTTATTCTTAAAAAGATGCTAATGAGAGATTAGCACATCTTTTGAGAGAAGAAGAAATTAAGTGGTACCGAGAGGTCTAAATCGAAATTTCTTTTGGAGGAGATAGAAATACACGTTATTATCATTTGATTGCGAATGGGAAGCATAGACGCCAAAGAATTTTTTCAGCTCGAGCAAGAGGAAGGAATAATTCGAGGTGATGTACAATTAAAAAGTATATCACCACTATTATAAAAATCTCTTTGGACCATCCGTCAATCATATTTCTATGATCGATACTATTACTAATGATATACCCCGTGTGTTTCGGATGTGGAAAATAAATACCTTATGTAACCTTTCACCGAAAAAGAGGTAAAGGAAGCAATTTTCAAATGGACTATAACAAAGCACCGGATCCAGATGGCTTTCCTAAGCAGAGTTTTATCAAGTGTTTTGGGATGTCATTAAAAAGACTTGTTGGCCATGTTCAATGATTTTCATCAATGCTCGCTTTCTTTTTAGCTTGAATTTTGGGATCATTACTCTACTTCCAAAAAAAAGTCGAGGCTAAACAAATTCAAAGAAGATAGACCTATTTGTCTCTTAAATGTTAGTTTTAAAATTTTACTAAAGTACTTAATAATAGACTTATGGGAGTAGCTCATAAGTTTGTTAGAACATCTCGGTCCATTGCTCATGCAAGGAAGGTTTATTCTTGATGGCGTTGTTATCCTTCATGAAACCATCCACTAATTACATAAAAAGAATTTGATGGTGTAGTTTTCAAAATAGATTTTGAGAAAGCTTATGACAAAGTAAAATGACCGTTTTACTCCAAACTTTGAAGATGAAAGGTTTTATCGCCAAGTGGTGTTCTTGGGTGGAAAGCTTAGTTAAGGAGGAAGTGTTGGAATCAAAGTTAATGATGATCTAGGTCTTTTTTCCAAACTCGTAAAGGTCTTAGGCAAGGTGATCCTATGTCTCCTATTCTTTTAACCTTGTAGCGGACATGCTTGCAATATTTATTTCAAGAGCTAAAGAAGCAAACCTTTTATCAGGAGTAGTCCCTCATTTAATTGATGATGGTTTATCTATTTTACAGTATGCTGACGATACGATTCTCTTTTTGAATAACGATTTGGAACAAGCAAAAAATCTTAAGCTCATTCTTTGTGTCTTTGAACAATTATCAGGTTTAAAGATTAATTTCCATAAGAGCGAGATTTTTTGTTTTGGTTCTGCCAAAGAGGTTGAATCACAATTCACTCATTTATTCGGGTGCAAAGTAGGTGCTTTTCCTTTCAGGTACTTAGGTATCCCTATTCACTTTAAAAGTTAAGAAATAGTGATTGGAAAGGGTTGAGGATAGATTTGAGAAAAGCTTAGTAGTTGGAAAGGAAAAATATATCTCAGGGGGACTGGCTAATACTTATTAACCCTCGGTTCTCGCACCTTCACCGATGTTTATGTTTTTTTTTGAGGTTCCTAGAGAGGTTCTCAAAAGACTTGACTATTATCGTTCTAGATTTTATCGGGCAGAGCGACTCTCATAAGCGTAAATATAGACTTGCTAAATGGAGTGTAATTTGTTCGCCCAAAGAGCATGGTGGTCTAGGCGTTGTAATTTGGATACTAAAATAAAAGTTTATTAGGGAAATGGTTATTCAAATTACTTAATGAAGAAGGTGTTTGGCAATCGTTGCTCATTAGGAAATATTTGGGTGTCAAAAGTCTTCGCAGTAGTTAATAAACTGGAACTTCTCACTTTTGTCGGGTCTTATGAGAATTAAGGATCATTTTTCACTCGGGTCATTCCGTGTTCGAATGGAATGCACACTAGGTTTTGGGAAGATATTTGGTTAGGAGATTCTCCGTTGAAAGACCAATATCCGCTTCTTTTTAATGTGGTTAGAAGAAAGAACGATACAGTGGCAAATGTTCTAAGCTCGACCCCTTTAAATGTTTCGTTTAGAAGACCTATTATTGGCACTAAGTTACACGCTTGGAATGAGTTAGTTTTGAGAATTTCTAATTTACATTTAAATTCTCAAAAGGATGTCTTCAGGTGGACTCTAAATAAATCTGGGATGTTTACAGTTAAATCTTTCTATGGGGCGCTACTGAATTATTATTAGGCTCCCATTAGGAATTTCTTTTGGCAAATTAAAGTTCCCCTAAAAGTGAAAATTTTTCTCTGGTATCTCAAGAGAGGAGTAGTGTTAACTAAAGATAACTTGTTTAAGAGAAATTGGAAGGGAAGCAAACATTGTTGTTTCTGTTTTAAGGAGGAAACAATTCAACATCTTTTTATTGATTGTCCCTTTGTGCGGCTTGCTTGGTGGGTTGTTCAATGTATGCTTTACTTTGTCCCTCCAAAGGAGCATAGCACATATGTTTGGGACTTGGTTAGCCGGTATTCCAACAAAGTTAAAAACACAACTCATGGTGGGGGCTAGTGCCTTATGTTGGTCTATCTGGTTATGTCGGAATGATGTTGTTTTTAACAAAAAGATTATCACTAATCCCTTGCAGGTTATTTTAAGATGTGGGTTCTGGCTAAGTGCTTGGGCAACTTTACAGAAGTTTGCTCACAAGGAGTATATGCTGGCTGGAATTCTAAAGTTGGAGGGTGTGGCGAAGCAACTACTAAATTCCCATGGGTGGCGGCTTAATCACAGGATTTGTAATAATTGAGCTTGATTTACTTTCGGCTGTTGGTTGTAAGGTTTAAGTCACTTGCAACAATGTTTTGAGCTTGATTTACTTTCGGCTTTTGGTTGTAAGGCTTTACGCCACTTTTAACAATGTTATTTCTAGTGGTACTTTAACTTTTTAATAAATTGCCATACATCTTTGATGCAGAGACTGCAGAGAGATTTTTTCTTCCATTATCTAAAAATGAGCCGGACCAAATTCTTGTGACTAATCTTGGATTGGATGGTGATCTCATTTGCAAAATCCTTTTGTCGTTCTGCATCGACTTCGATGGAGCGTTTGACTGCGACTCGCTGCTTGTCATCAGTAGTTCCCTCGTAGACCTGACCAAAGCTGCCTTTTCCAACTGTCTTACTGAAATTTTTAGTGATCTCATCTAGATTTTCCTTTGTGAAGATGCTGATGCTGATGTTTTTTAGTAGTTGGCCGCCGTTTCTGTTGAAGTGCTCCCTGAGCTTTCTATTCTCATCCTTCAAGCGTTTGCTAATTAATGCCACTGCGACTAATGAGACGACAATAGTTATTCCTGCAAAAAACATCAATTGTGTGAAATGTCATTGTTTCATCCTTGACGAGCCATACCCATATACATATACCAAATCAATTGAAGTATAGGCGGTCTTTTGCTAGAACCAGAAAGTAAAACTCAGGCTGTAACTCTCTCTCTCTATATATATATATATATATATATATATATATATATATATATATATACCAAATCAATTGAAGTATAGGCGGTCTTTGCTAGAACCAGAAAGTAAAAGTCAGGCTGTAAATGGTTAAAAACCATCATGTAAATAACATGGGAAAAGGGATGTGAGAAGCTAACCTATTGCTGCTGCTGCAGGCCAGGGCAATATGGGCTGACAAGTGCCGTATTGTAAAAGCTTGCATTTACACTCGTATCCACCATCTGTGTCATGGCATGTGCCGCTCTTACAAGGATTTTCTCCTTGCATGCACTCATTGATATCTGAAAAAAAAAAGAAATGGCATTGAATACTAATTATATAGAACATAATTAAAGGGTAAATACAAAAAAAATTGAAAAGCAAATTCTTTTGCTTGTAACATATTTTTCAGAGATGTTTAATTCCAAGCAATCATTTTTGAAATGAGGGCAAAGGACTTGTAAGACCTGTGGCCTAAAATTCGCTAAAAGCCAAGCCACCATGCAGGACAGAGACATGCGTAGCACCTCATTTGGCTTTTGTCGTCACTTCACCAGAATGGTTAACTCGGAAATGTTACGACTTGGTGACAGGTATAATAATGATAATTTGCCACTCCCTTTGTTGTTTCTTTAGAATTTGTCATTTCATCACTGGTTTTGAGAATTTGCTATTGTGTTCATGGAAATAGTTAGATTTTGCCACTTCTCATGTATTCTGCCAATTCTTATTCTTTTTTGAGAAAAAAAATCGGAAAAAAAGCCCGAGTGATAAATGTTTAGATTCAAATATGCTTGTAATATGAGGTGCGGATCCTAATGCAGTACTAGTATTCAGAAAAACAAAGCTGAATAAGTGGACAAACTTGTGCAATTATCGGGGAAGTAGGGATTTCCGCTATATCCGTCGGAGCATCTGCAGAAATATCCAATCCCATTTGTTGTGTTCACACATTCGCTGTGGGTGCTCACACAGGCGTAGTCAAGCTTTGCCTCACTGTCGTTTGTTGGGCAGAACCCATCCCTTATAGCCCAGTCAAGCACCAGCGGAACCCTGTTACCAACTTTTTTGGCAAAGGACCTGGAGTTGTTGAGGTGGTTTCGGCTGAAATTGTACCTGCAATTAGTAGGATAGATTCACATTAGTCGTTCTGACACAAAAAAAATAATAATTTAGATGAGCGGTGGAATGACTACATATGTAAAGAAGGAATAAATTCCTAAGTGCCACCGCAAAATTCCCAAATCTCTTATATGTCATCCTTGTGTGACTAACATATGGAGAATGACATAGAAGCTGTCTTGGCAAAGGCCAGGGTGTTGACACCTAGGAAGCACTATTGAAGGCGGTGCATCCAACATTCAGACAACAATTGAAGAGTAGTTATCAATCAGATTTGGATCCTCTGCAGTACTGCAGAGGTTCACCATACGAATAATGCTTTGCCGTGGCAAAACACTTTAGAAACAGTGACAAAAGCACTGCAACATTTTTACTGTAGCAAAAAATATCGCGGTCACTTGATCTCGACTTTTGATTTTCGATCGGACGATGAAGATCGCTCCTAATACTCATGCACTGCCCAATCCCAATCAATCAACTTGTACTTGGAGTGGTCATCAATAGCGAAGTGAGTTCTGCTTGATCGTTCAAGTCCTTCACTCGACAGAACATACGGCTATTACTCGCCAATCGATCAGGGCATAAACCTGGATATATATGTGAGAACCCGCATAATTAAAACTAAGCTAATCAACAGTAATCGGTAATTAGCGTAAGTAAAAATTTCATGAAAATCAATCTCAAGCATAGTTTTAGTTAATATTCAATTGCATAATTAACGCAAGGAACTTGGCAAATTAAGCAAACATCATTCATTCACATCACAACTTTATAACAGTCCGTTTACAAATCAGAATTAAAATATTACAACCCAAGTTTTCTTTACAAAAATTACTTTACAACACCGTAATGGATACATGATTAATGTTACAAAACAATTGCAACGTTAATTACAAAAGAAGATTTAATTAAAATCCATATTGTCGCATTCATCTCATCGAATCTCTTCTCGATATCTCATTTCACCATTCTTCACCTTTCCTTCCCATGCAACCAAAACAGCTTAGAAAACAGTTAGCCAAACAAAAGAATGCGGTAATAGCTAGTTAGAAGGGAGAGAAGTTGTCGCTCGAATTTCCCGGTACAATAGGATTTCCATATCAACCTAGGTCAACCAGCCCTCGATCACCAAGGCACCCGACCAACTTGAGTTAGTCGGCTCCTTTAGTAATCAAGATATCCAGATCAACGAGTCAATAGGCACCATTTACTTCTAGGGTCTCCTCATCCCAAGATCAAGAAATACAACACCCACCTTTTGCACTTACCGCAATTGCAGAATCCCACAAGGCACATCCCATTAAATCTTACCTCACCGAGCATCATAGGGTCCCACAAGCCCACATTTCATATTCCATTAAACCCAACCTCAAAGAAAAGCCTCATCGGTTAGACTAAGCCAAAGATGCCACAAGAGAGCCAACATAAACCCATATTTAGCATTATTATTATTCCTTCCCGTACCAAAGGCTAACTCAAGCCCATTCACAATACATCTTCATCAAATCACCAATGGACCAATATACAAAGCCATTGTCGGTAAATACTTTAGCACAAACAGCTGCACATGAGTTTGCATAGCTGTAATAGGCAAGACAACCCACATTCCCATACCCATGCCAAGCATTTCTTTCCCCAAAACCAAGCCATTCAATTAACATCACATATATTATATCACACCTATGCCTCCTCACAAGGAGAGCAAAGACCAAACCCTAGAATACATAGCAAGGGAGCACAGGATGAGCAAATAGGGTGCATAGAATGAAGTAGTGGATAAGAGCATAGTAATAGGAATTAGGTAAATAGGATAAGGTAAATAGGAATAGTGTTGCAAGAAATATGAAATTACCACGACCAAGGATAAGATCAACCACCAAGGAGAAAGCCAAGGATAAGATCACCCACATGCCCCAAGCCCTTCCCCATTCCCATTTTTTCACAAACGCAGAGAGAGAGAGAAAGCAAGGAGCTCCATCACCACCCACAAAGAAGAAATAGTAGGAGGGAGAAGCAAGCGAGAGAGCTTCCTCAAATGCCACCATAACCTTCACCAAACCATAGAAAGGAAGGAGGAAGGGAGCATAGGGGAAGGGAGCAAGAGGAGGAAGTCTGGGAACCCAGGAGAAGCCGAAAAGCAAGACAGCAAAGAAGCCGACGGCATGGAACCATCGACGGCCCCGAACCACGCCAGATCGACGAGGAGAGCACCAAAGACATCACCGGGCGCTACCATCCTCTTCCTCTATCCTGTAATCCCCAACCAGAGGTAACCCATAGTAGCCCTCAAGATGCACCATATACACATCATTCATCCATCGAGCATCCCACAATAGTATCCATCTAGCTCTCAGTTACATTTCATCACAGAGCATTAGAGAGGATAGAAGATAAGCATGCTTTGTACCTTCAGGGCTCAGGTGCAGCTAACCATGTCATCATTTAGGCTTCACTAACCTCATTAGCAAGCCCTTTAATCGCATCCAGCTCGCATTGCTCATGCATTAGCACAATAAACTCGCATCAGTATAAGTAACACAACAAAGTAAATTGAATCAATCAAAATAGTAATTTGAAGAGAGGTTAGAGAGAGGTTAGGCGGTGGCCGTAGGCCAAGCCGCAGGGGGAGCAGAGGCGAGGAGCAAGGCGCTTTCGCCGCGCCAAGGAGGTCAAGCCGGAGGGGAGCCGGGCCGAGCCGATCTTGTGGAGCGACGGCAGGTACCAGTGGAGCCATAAGGAGGAGGCCGGTGGTCAAGCGACGGCCATGCGTGGATCGGGTGGAACCGAGGCTGGGTTCGTGGAGCGACGAGATGCGGCCGCTGCTCTCAGCCACGGAGGAGGAGGAGGAGACCTTTGCGGTGGCGGGCGCTGATGCCAGACAGCCGAGCCAGAGCGGCTGAAGGGGGGCGGCGCATGGCGGCGAGCGAACGAGGCAGGCGGCTCAGCCGCCAGTGGCGCGAGAGCGGCAGGCAAAGGGCCGAAAGGAAGTGGGGCAGGGAGCTGGCGGTGAGGCGCATGGCGCGTGGAGAGGCGAGGTCGCAGGGCGGCACTGCCGGGAGGACGCCATGGGAACCGAGAGGGGCGGCGGCTCCGGTGGGGGCAAGCCATGGAGGGGTTTTGAGAAGGGAGTTGATTTGGGGGAAGAGTGGGGAAGAAGGAGCCGACTGGGAGGATTTCACCAATGGGGGAGGATCTGGTTGGTGGCCGGAAGGAGGTAAAAGAGAGAGAGAGTGTTGGTAGGGTTAGGAATTAGGGATTTGCTAATTAGGGTTAGGAATTAGGGTTTTACTAATAAGGGTTGAAACTAGATTTAGGATTTGTAGATAGACCAAATTTAGGTAACTAATCATTTCTTTAACAAATATTAATAGGTAATCTTCAGAAAGCAGCTGCATAGCAATAAGTTGGTGTTGGACGCATTTAAACCTAAAATTCTAGAGTGGCAACATGATACGCTAGAAATCCGGAACCCTGAGTTATTTAGAGATTTCGATACTTGTGTTCAAAGGTAATTAAACTCAGCTGCATGGGTATGCGCAGATAAAAATTGGTAGACTTATTAGAATGCGAGCGTGTATAACCTTTTATCTTCTGTGTGATCAAGTTAATTTCGGCTAATCGCGATCATAAATAGATCCATTAGATCGTAGAACGATTTTAATTAAGGGAGTGCTAACTTAACGGGAGGTTTAAAAAAAAGTTATAAAAATTAATATAGGCCAAAAAATGAAATCATCTAACTAATATGCATCATAGCACCCAATTTGCCTATAGGTATTTAGCTATTTATTTATTATTCGCATCGTCGTGTATATTGCAAATGACGACCCGCAAGAGCGAAGTTGTTATCAAGTTCATCACGATCGTCATACTTCTTCTTCAAAGGCAAGCTACTCCCTTGTTCATTAACATAGCTATTTTAAATATAAATCGATATTGCTCTATCATATCTCAGATTGCATCAAAACTATTTTCTCAAAACTAAATTGGATTATGATGAAATTGGGAAGATAAGAAATGAAATGAAAGAAAGAAAGAGATGAAAGCTAATAGGTTGGTAAAGGGACCCAGTGGGGAAATACGACGATGACGATGATGTTGAGGTAAAGGTGGGTCCTTTTACTGGTGGTTATAATATAAGGACAAATAAAACTCTTACTCTGGCCGAGGTCAGAACTGCATACCAACCATTTTCCGTTTGGGGGCGAAAAATGCTACCTCTTTACGTAATTATGATCTCCACAACGGGTCGCATTGGAGCGCTTTGGGCACGTGAAGAGAGCCCCAAAGGTGGATGGTTGGGCACGGACGCCGCCTCAATCAACATTACCGAACTCGGTGTATGACAGTAATCAGAACGTGATTAAATCAAGACCGACGAAAGGTAATGGGTGGAGACTTAATCACGTAATTGGAAAACGCTCAGATTCGAACTTGGAATCGCATCAAAGGAAATGTGGTGAACCTAGCTCAAAGGGTTCGAGTAACTGTGGTAAAGTGGTACAAGCTCAAGCGATGCTATACAAATCATGAATTCATGCCGCCTCGGATTGGAGTCTACGGAACCGCTTAGGGTCTTTATTCTCTCCGAGTAATCAAGTAGTCTCTTCAGAAGTAAAATTGCAACCTAAGTTTTGAAAATTATTTTCAGAATAAGAGAAGAGATAAGAATTTTGATAAGGACGGAATTTAGAGTCATCAATTGCATTTTAGCTAATAATGCTTGCTGAGTACACTATAGTACTCACTTTTGCTATCTCTCCCTTGCTTAGATCCTTGTCGGTCGGGATCTATCCCGAGTGGGATGAGGGGTTTGCAGTAACGAGGATGTGCGGCAACCGTGGTGTTAGTCAAGAGGGCATAGCGTGGAGGACGCGAGGGCAAATAGGTGGCCACACTTGAGACGAAGTAGAGAAGCGCAGAAGCTCCCTTTGTATTTGTGTAATATTTGTATTAAGAACCATAGTCTTGCGTGGCTATTACTTGCAATAAAGATGTACGATTCTATTTTATTGTTCTCAATGCTATCTCTCGATAAATGGCTTACTATTCGTTGGAGCAAGTGTTCTCATCGGGCAAACGAATAGTAATCCGTATGCTAAGTGTGATTACCTCCTGGTAATGACACGGGCGTCGCAATATATCCCACTCATTCTTTCTCACTAGCTTGACCTTCGTCCCTTCTCTTTAATTCCATTTGTATGATCCACGAGGGTTTTCTGGATCATCGGCAGTTCAATCCATCGATGCCTTCTATTGCAATTCATGAGGTAAGTACAATCATGCAAAATATGAAAAACAAATCCCAAAATAGTGATGACTTGACTATTGTATCACTCTCTTTAAAATTTCAAGTTTAAACTTAAAAAGTGTTAAGATAACATTTCGTGGATAATAATTCTTATACCTTTACCTTTTCATTTTCCCATTTTCTTTTAATTTATATTTCCGGAGTTTATTTTTTTCTACCAATACAAATTACTTAAATTGAACTTTAAATTTGGAGCTACGCTAATTTGAGAACTACGTACATTTACATATCTTTTAGGAATTTGTTAGGTTCATGTGGTGCTCAAACAAAAGCGGATTTTGTGATTACATCTACCTTTGTGGTGTCCACTGAATATGCCTCATAACTGGCTTGGACAGTAGTATATGAGATTGAAATAACGCACTGGCAGAGACAGGATTTTGGCCATGGGGTGCAAACGGATCGACGCAGATTCGTGTCCGGTGAAGATGGGTGATAAGGCTATGAAACAAGGAGCGTGGACAAAAACGGACGGCGGATGTCGGGGCAAAGTCACACCGTGACTTACCTCCTGTAAGTTAGAGGGCATGTCTTGCTGTAAACATAGGACACACGCGAGTTTTAGGCTAATCTGTCACTTTTTACGTGCACAATAGCAAATTTAGCTCTCTCTACACGCCAAATACAAAAAAAAAGACACCGTGTCCGTGCGCCAAAGGGCCGGAGTCGCCGGCGGAATGATACGTCACCGCATCCGTGTGCCCGGGGCACAGTGCCACCTAGTCCATGTAATATCTCGTTTAATCATTATAGGACTAAGTGAACTAAAAAGAGAAAGTTAAATATATTTAAAAGAGAATTTCAGAAATCAATGGTTTAGGGGAAAAGAGGCGGGCCTTCGGCCCATAGCCCAAAGGGGGCCGGCCAACCACTTAAGAAGGAAAGTGGGGAGGCCGATCAAGCCCTAGCCGCCACCCACCCCTGCTGTAACATCCAAAAAATTATGAACATTTGAAACTATTTAAAAATGAGGGATTTTTAAAACTTTTTGTTGCACTTCATCGATGTCCGAATTTCTAAGTTGTTATTTGAAACCTCGATCTCAAAAGTGCGGTCAGGTCGAAGCCACCCAGCCACCTAACTCACGCTTATTCTTTCCTCGCGCGTGCTACCCGCTACCGCTTCCTCCTCCTCATGCCATGTGTCACGACTTGGCCGCACCACTGGCACTACATCGCCCATGCCATGTTGTCGCCGTCATACAATACAATCGCGATCACGCGACTAACACGCATTGTTCACGCCACGCCTGTGTTGTGTATCACTTTCACAGCACCCTGCCGCCCAACTGACTTTTTTTCTTTTCCTTTTCTTTCTTTTTCTTTTTCTCTTTTTCTTTCTTCTTTCTTCTTTCTTTTTTCTTTCTTTTCCTTTCGTTTCTCTTTCTTTTCCTCCCGACCCACCTGCCAACCTTTCTCCCTTCTCCGTCCTTCCTTTCTCTTCCTCACTCGATAGCATGCCTATGGCCATGCCATCGCCCACATGCATCCACACACCAGCGCCTCCCTCCTCTGCTCCTCTCATTGCCCAACCGCATCCCTGGGGCCATGCCGCCATCGGGCGCCACGCTGCTACATCGCTGCTCGCCCTTCGCCTTTGCACCGCCATCGCCATCCGCTCCTCATTTTTCGCCCTCGCGATCGCTATCGGGCGCCACGCCGTTGTCACCTCGCTCTTGCCCCGTCGCATCACCGTCCCACAAGCACCAACCGCACGCACGCCTCCCCTACTTAAGCTGCAGCCAGGTGCGCCCCTTCCCCCTTCCTCTGGCTATCCCCTCCATCCTCTTCCTCCCCTTCTTCTTTCCTTCTCCTCGAGCTCGGCTCAAGCCGCATCGCCGCTCAAGCTCTCGCGCTAGCCACCACGTGCACCTCGTCGTTCCAGCCGCACCGACAAACTCCATCCACCCCTGTCCATGTCACGATGTGTTCTAGCCCTTAAGGAGACTTTACCCTCATTCAATTTCATCATCCCGCCATAGGAGCATCGTGCGCCACCTTCTTCCCCATTTTTGGCCGAAAAACACCGCCACCATCACCGCCCTTTGCTCCGGTGAGTCCCAACCCGATTCCTCTCTCTGGGAGTATCCCCTCACCCTCTCATCTTCCCCTAACCCCCAATTGGAGCTCTCCCTCACCTGGTTGCCTCCTCCATGGTGAACCACTCGCACCACCTCAGATCACCATCGCCGTCCCTCCCCCAATCATCACCGTCATTCCCCTCGGCATTGGTAAGTCACTAGCACCCCCAAGTAGCCAATGCGTGAGATGATTAGACTCGGGCGATGTCGGTGCGAAATTGTTGTTTGAGCTCGAGCGCCGCCGCCGCTAGAACTTGTCGTGCCGCCGCTATTAGCCACCCTGGCCCTCATCGCCGATACCCCTGGGTCGCGTGCCCATGGGGAACCCATTTTAGGCTCCCCCAACCGCCATCAAGGCTCAGCTCACTAGCGATTTACTGACCACCCGAGAGCCTCCTTTGTCGCTTCTACACCTAGATGCAAACAGTTCAAGATCTGTAGCATGTCTGAATTCAGACATCCACTATAGCTTGTAATCACTGTGGCCATTAGGGCATCATTAGGACAAAGCAATCATTAAGGCTGAGTTAATTAGGCTCTGTTAGATTGATGTGTGGGCCCAAAAATAATTAGTAGGAATTAATCAAAATCATATTTGAATATGAGTCTATGACAATCGGCCCCACCACCTTAAGTGCACAGTATGGACCATGTCCCTGGATCGGCGCAGTGCATGTGGATATGGACCGTGTCCATGGATCGGCGCAGTGCATGTGGACCTCTGGTACATGCACTGTTCATGTGGACCGAGTCCATGACAGATGGGCCCCACCTGTCAATGGGTGGATTTTATTTAAGAAAATAAATAAAAAGAAAAAGAAAAGCGCAACGGCCCCACCTGTCAAAGAGAGAATTCTCCCTCACTTTTCTTTTTCCAGGAATTAAACTAGGGTTTGGGCTTCAGGGAGTCCGTTCTCCCTCATTTTAACTCCGAATTGAACGATTTTTGCTTCTAAATTCAAACCCTACTGACTCAACTAGAAAACACCCATTTTGGAATTCAATTGAATTTTTTAATGCAATTTGCATTCTTTCATGTGTATCCGAACCCTAGGCGGTAACCCTATAGGATCCCCTAACATAAGGTTAACTACTTTACATTGCCAAGTAAAGTGTAATGGTAAAAGACCCTAGTGAAACTAGTTAATATAACATGAATAACTAAAGTACATTAGGACTTCTGAGAAAGATGGTGTCGAATGATCGAATGGGCACCTTGGTAAGGGTAGTCATGTAAACAGTAAGGAATGTTCAGATGGCTAATAATCCTAGGTCATTAACAATGACTAAGTTGAGAGATAGCACATTCAACACAGCCCAGTTCAATGAAAACATGTTATGACGAGTATGCCTCACGCATAACTAAGTTTTGCGATCGTGTCAAAGACACTAGGGACCTAGGCAATAACTGGGAATCATAATGACATAAGCTCACATATACTTAGGACATAGAATAAACAAGGCAATAAAAATATATGTATAGACATGTACGACAATTGACATCTAAACCATGCTAGTAGTTGATTAGGCGGTTTGAGTGTGACCTCGGCATTTAGAATAAAATGCCAAGTAAAATGTGGTAGTGATAAACCCTAATAAAGGTTAGCAGTGGCTATGACCTAACTTTATGCTAGTGATGGTAATCAAGACAATATGGTCGATTGCTAAGTGGAGGCTAGTAGGCAAGAGCCATAGACTTTGTAAGGCAGTTGTCAACTTAATAAGGACTAGTCGTTAGCAGATGCTGTAGTTTAGAATCACCCTAGTATGATAGGTCACTTTAGTGCATACCATGCCACGCAAGTAATGAGACTTAGCAAGAATCACCTCACAAGATGAAAGCCAATCCGCATACACCACTCATCCAGTTATAAGGTCAAGTTAGCGAATGCTTGGAAGTTCCAGCTAAGGCTTATGGAATTTCCTTCATAAATATAAATTCATAAAAGGAATCATTAAGTGAACTAGGTCCCATGTGTCGGTGAGACTTATGTCTATCCAGAGCAAACCCCGCACTTATGCATAGGTCTCACCTAACTATCATGGAACTTCCTCGATAAATTTGAAGTAATAACTAGAGGAATCATTAGATCAGCTAGGCGCCATGTGTGAGTAGTAATGAGATGCTCCCAAGTGGGTGATAGTAACTCAACTACCAAACAGCCTCATATAGGCTCTAGCTATCACCCGTTGTCATCCGCTCCTCGTGGAAGTACGATTCGTGATCTGAAAGTGGGCCAAAGAGTACGACTTAACTGGGTGATCTCTCCCATTTAAAAATGTTGTACATAATTTTGTCAGATTTTCAGGAAGGTCTACATCACTAGATTTAGAGTAGTGATAGAAAAGTTACAGGCTTGGGAAGGTCGATGTCCAGAATTCAGGCGTCGTTCACAGAGATCGTGTAGATGGGTATGTTTCACCTACGAAAATGTGAAGCGGTCTGTCTTGACAGATTCCAGGACCGTCTTCGGGGAAAGAAACAGGGAAGAAAATAGGGAATTCAAGAGTTCACCATAACTAGGAAATTGTAGGCAATTTCATGAAGATTCCATAAAGTATTAGTTTGCTGGATTTTGGGGTTCAAATGTGAAAGTTAGAGCATTTTTATTACTGGGACAGCATGTAAGACGACCGACAGAATCAAGCAATTGAATCATTTTTTCATAAGTATGCTCAGGTGAGGTGTGTTATGTTTTTGTGCTGTGATTTGGTATGTTGTGAATGTATTTATGTGTCCAGGGAGTGTTGCCTCAAGCGTCGTGCCATCTTTGTATCATCCAGCCCTTGAAGCTAAAGAAGCAACTGCTTGGTATAATGGTGAACAACGGGTGATGGCCGTTGTCATGTTAGTTTATTTACCATGAGATTTCTTTATATTTTGTTAATTTAAATATTTGCCATGGTAATTTTGATGAAAAGAGTTATATTGTGATATTGATGCAATTGTGACATTGATGCAACTACCATGGGGATGACATGGTGAGATTATTATTGTTAAATGAATTATTGCATCATTCACTTGGATAAGGGCTAGGGCGATGAGTACTGCCATGATCATGGCTAATCCGATGTGTCCCATGTTAAAATCCTACAGAGATAGGGACCCACTCTCAAGAAGGTGGGGGAGAAAAGTGAGTCACCGACAGGTGAATACTTCGCTATACCGGTATCAGTTGAAAGAGGTGCATTATGGCATTTGCATTCATGAGAAAGATATTGATGAGAATTGAGAATGAGGAGTATGGGATTTATGATAATGCATTAAATGTTTAATGAACTCATGTGTACCTGCTTAGTCGTAGACTCACCCTTGCTTTATTGTTACTTTAGGTGGTCGGTGACAGCACCTCGCATGGAAAGGGATAGCGCATATGGAATAACTGCACTCACTTCAAATACTTGAATTATATGGCCATGAGAACGTTTAACATAGTGTGATGATTTATTCTTTCTAGGATTTGATAATCATTGAATAATTCTAGGTGATTGGTTGGAACCTGTTCATTCATTCATTAGACTACTTATAGACTATTTATTACCTATTGGTTCTTTATTTAGTATTACTATCTAGCATGTTGATTCTTATACAGTTTAGTTGTATTTACTATTTTCTATTGTGACACATGGGCGGATTTTTAATCAAGATATATACTTGCTGGAATTTATTGTTTAATTTGGTAGATAATAAAGTTTAGTGATATTTTAGGCTCAGTGTTGGGCCAGGGTGTTACAGTTCGTGCTCCTGGGGCATGGAGCCGACGAGTCCGTGTGCCCTGGGAGCGGAACCGCCTGGCGTCCGTGCGCTCCACCCTGTGTTCGTGCGCTACGCCACACGCTCGTGCGCCACGCTCCGCCCTTGTGCGCCCTGCATCTATGCCCTGGGCGCATGGACTCATCGTGTCCGTGCCCTGGGCGCATGGACTTGGCCACCGTGCCCTAGGTATACGGACATGGTGACGTGTCGTTCCACCGGCGACTCCAGCCATCTAGCGCACAGATGCGGTACTTTTTTTGCATTTGGCACGGAGTGGGAGCTGAATTTGCTAATGTCAACGATGTTGTATTAGCCAAAAACTCGAACACACACCACTCAACGCGCCACCGAGCCAGCACACACTGGGGGGTTGGGGACGGCTTGCACCTAACATAGCCATATAGTAGAACATTGTTTCATTATTTTATATATATATATATATATATAGACACACACGAAAGAGGTAATTAAGAATTTAAGCTTGTTTGGAACACTGTGATATGACCCGTGACAGCAGTGCTTTCTTTGTGATAAGAAGCAAATGGTTAGTGTAGATGCACACAAAAAAACATGGTGGTACGTATTGTACTAGCCAAAGGTACCGAAATAACTATGCATGTTTGGCTCACTTATGTAGTACTCTCCCTCCACTCACAAAAGAGTAACATTTTTTTATTTTTCAAAGTCAACATGATGCTTTGACTACTAAATTTTCTTATCATACATCCAAAAAAAAGTTGTACAAGTGCGATACTGTGAAATTATTTTTTATGATAAATTACTCATATCACTTTCATATATCCAAACGGTATGTCTTAAAAAATATCTTTAGTTAAATTTAATAAGTTTTGACTGCACGTGTTCTAGTAGGACAACATGAGCAGGGGTTATGGTTTGAACTAAGGACCTGTTTAAAATAGGGGGATTTTGCCAGAAAATTCTGTGAAAATTCTTACGCTACATGTGGTCACTAAGGCGGAAGCACTAGGGCTTAACGCTGTGTGGCACGAATTATTTTCGCCAGTCCGAGCTGCACATGACGACAACCAGGAAGCCGGCGAAGGTTCGAGATGCTTATTGCCTTAAGCACTTTAATGCACGGAAAGATGCAGCCACGCAATATAGAAAACATCCGTCACCGCACGGGACATAGAATTGATCAAAGCAAGCGATATTAATTCAGAGACTATACGTGCCAGCGAACACGGCGTAATTGCATAAATTATTTCCAAAGAAACTTTATTGTAACGTCCAATTTTTGGGTATTTTTTATTTTTTAAAAAAATTAAAGGAATCAATTGAATTTTCTTGAAATAACTAAAGCTTAATTTAAAATTAAAAAATTAAAAAATTAATATGAATAAATTAAACTTCAATTAAATTCAAAACTGGTTTATTTGATTTTTTGGATTTTCTTGGATTTCTCCAAGTTCTTTTGTTTTTTCTGTAGTTCAGTTTTTTTCCCCAAAATTAATTTTCTTTGTTGCAAATTTTCTTTTGTTATTTCTTATAGTCCAAATTATTTCTTGATTTCTCCAAGTTCTTTGTTATTTCCAGATGCATTCCCGGACTGCTCGCCGCCTCGCTAAAGACGTGTTCTCACCTCTGCCCTGTGAGTGCAGCACTACAGGGTCAGCGTCGCGCTGTCCGCTATCTCGCCGGATCGCCTCTAGCTTCCCTCTCATGCTTGCCTCATCAGACCAAGACGCCATACCGCACAGACCCCAACGGCTCCTCCCTTCCTCATGGCTATAAAGCAAAGCAGACGGTTCAGATATAAAACCGTCAGGATATACTCTTCATGCAGCGGTTGGTATTTGGAACTCTGTGATAGCTTTTCTCTACAAAATCTCTAAGTAGTGTTGCTTTGCCTTTAAAACTGCCAGTTATATATATATATATATATATATATATATATATATATATATATATATATATATATATATATATATATATATATATATATATATATATATATATATATATATAGTTTGTAGTTCCTTGTTAGCTAACCGATGCTTGAATTCAACTAGTTAACTTGTGCTATTGATCGTTCATCCTAAACGAGGTGTGAATTATGGTTCATGATCGAACCTCACACACTGGAGTGTACGATTTGCTTCATGCCTTGGTATAAAGCAAACCGTACACTCTAATGTGTCGATCGATTTAAGTAGGATGTAATTTGCCTACTTCATCGAACGGTGATGATCGAGTGTACAATTTGCTTCATGCCAAGGTATGAAGCAAACCGCACACTCAAGCAGGTGTCGTGATCGATGAAGTAGTTTGTGTTTCACCCGAATCGTTAGGATGATCGCCCAGCGAGCGAGCTAGCTAACTTAATTGATTAGGCCTCGAGTTAGCTAATTAGCAAAGGGCTACGAACTATGTGTGTGTGTGTCTATATATATATATATATATATATATATATATATATATATATATATATATATATATATATATATATATATATATATATATATATATATATATATATAGTTTTTAAGGCAAAAGCAGCCATAAAAGGCTAGAGATTTTGTAGAGAAGAGATCAAGAATAGAGAGATGGAGGCGGGCTGGGGAGGAGGCAACCTTGCTTGGAAAAACTCTCACAATGATTGAGACAACTCTCATGGATAATACTTGAATACAAGTCCAAGGAAACATATATGTAAGACCAAGAGATTTTTGTCATGTTTTTTTATGATGAACACATTGACAATAAGTTAGACCTTGTCTCAAGATTTCTTAATGTTGAATATTTTGTTCTATAGACTTGTTGTGGTGACTTGGATCGAGCTCATAAGTTCTCGCGAAAATCAGCTTTTTGTTAGGATTATCGGTAGTACCGCTTTGTTTAGCGAACTATCGCAAGCGGTATGACCGTAGTGTGTGCAGCGGTAGTACCGCAAGTCATTTTCTCTGAAGCGTTTTGCTCGGTTCGTTAGATCTTGATCTAACGGTGATATTGAGTTATAACGTTGGACCGTCCGAATCGCCAAAGACTTTGAACCGTTGGATTGAAATCTAACAGATGCGACATCAATCTGGGCCGCTCGGACTTCTCTCAAGTGCTTCTAACTAATCTACCGAGACCCATGGTCCGACGGCCCATGGATCTGGAGCGCCCACGTGGCAAAGGACGTTGTTACGAGGATTTTGGGAATTTTTGTGGAGCGGTAGTACAAGTGGGTTTCAGCGGTAGTACCGCATTTGTTCTTCAAGAGTGAAAGTGTCTCGACATGAACAGCTAAATGAAAATCGGATGATCTGGAGTTTTGGAGCGAACGGCCGGCCGAGCGGTAATTCCGCAGCTTGAGCGGGTGGTAGTCTACCTTGTTACCGTATGACCGTAAGGTTGTGGTATGGTTTTTCGAAGCGATGTTTTTGGAAGTTTTGGAAGTTCTTGAGAATCGGTAGTAAAGTGTGTTTTGATGCATCGACCGTGTGCGAGTAATCTTGGGACGTACAATGGCGGTAGTACTGATTGTACTGGAAAGTTGTCGTCGCTCGGGAATTGATTGCGGTTTGTTGAATTCGTAAGCTATATCTTGTTGCATGATGCATGATAGTGTTTATGGGTGTGAGTGAGCTAATGGATGGTCAAGTTGGAGAACTTGTGCCAAGAATCGGTTTCTTTGATCTTTGCATGTGCAAGGTTGAGGCGTGAGGACGAATCACGGTCGGTGGCGGATTAACTTTCGGACTAGGATGGGGAATCGAGGTCTTGGAAGTCGTGGATGTCAAGAGGTGTTTTGGATTCTTGCCGGAGCACGTGGAGATCATGGGGTGCACGCTGAAACTACTGGATGGAGTCCTAGAGGCTTCTGGCGTGGAGTTTTTGGAAAGACGCTTTTGAAAGGAGTTCCAAATGAAAGTGTTTTGAGATAGAGTTCAGATTGGTGTCGTGTTGGACATGGATAGGACTCTAGGCTATAAGAGAAGGCAGATGGTACGGCTTGCATAAGGGATTTTTGGGGAGTTATGTGCCGAGAATAGGTTTTTTGACCGTAGCTTTCTTGTTGTGTGCTGCGGTTTAGAGGTCCTTCGATCTGGGGCTTTGAGGGGTGCTTGCTGAGCATTTTGTAGACACAAATCAAGTTTGATATATAAAGTTCAGATTTGTTCTACTTTGTTTCTTGATTTGGTGTTCCTTCTGTGCGCCTGAGGTGATCTTTGTTGTGGAGCTACAAGAGTCATCTGGAGATCTGGAGTTCTTGTGCACAAGAAGAAGTTTGAATCGGGGTAAATTGCCGCAATCATTCAACCCCCTACCGATTGCCATTACGATCCTACAATTGGTATCAGAGCAAGGTTGCAATGGCATCAGATCGAGATCGATTCTCAGGTAAGCCACCGTATTTCGATGGATCTGACTACATCTATTGGAAGACAAGGATGGAGGTTTTTCTGCAAGCTCAAGGTAATGTCATCTGGCAAAAAGTTGAAAATCCTTATGAAGTAATCACAGATTACTAACAATATCTTTGCTGATGTTGAAGCAAATGCTAAGGCTAGAAATATTTTGTTGCAAGGTTTAAGTAGGAGCAGAAGTTTGTTAGAATTGCTAATATAAAATCGCTAACAAAATTTGGATAACTCTTGATGATTATCATGAAGGTTCAAAATCTGTTAAAGGTGTTCGTCAAAATCAATTCAAAAGGGGTATTCTAAGTTTGAGATGAAGCCGGAGAATCAGTAGATGCACTTTTTGATCGCTTCAATAAAATCATTAGTGATTTGCAATCTATTGATGTGATTTATTCGATTCGACAATGTTAGACGATTTTTGAATGCTTTGGATATGTCTGTTTGGGAGGTCCTAGTCACTACAATCAATCACTCTTGTTAGTATGGAAACACTCACATTAAATGATCTTTATTCCAAGATGAAAACACATGAGATTGATATTTTGGCTAGAATAAATAAGTCAAATTCTTTGGGTTTAGTGGCTAACCAAACTGACAGTTCATCAAGTCCTTCTAGTTTTTCCTTAAGTGCTATTTCAGATGAACAATTGGAGGAGATCCCAGAAGAGCAGCTTGTACTCTTCTCCAACAGGGTGACTAAAGCAATCAACAATATCGATCAAGGAGAAGAGGAGGTCCAATCAGTGCTTTGAATGTGGTGAGCCAAACCACATTAAGGTAAATTGTCCCAAGGCGAGAGGAAAGGAAGCTAAAGATGACAAAGCTCGACTAGGCGTTCAAAATTCAAGTTTGATTCAAGCAAAAAGCAAAATTATCGAAGGCAATCAACAAGGTGCTCTCAGACTTGAGGAAATTGGATTAGCGATGTTGACTCGAGATAAATGACAATGAGAACGATAACAAGAAGGCAAAAGAGGTGGACTTCACAGGATGTGCTTTATGGCAAGTAGTGAAGAACTTATTGATGATGATGATCTCTCAAAGGACTACGATGAGGTAAAACCTTTTTATCTTTGATTTATCGCGTCTTTATGCTTAAATTGACAAATGAGCTTAAAAAATACAAAAAGAAAGTGAAGAAACATGATCTTGTTGTTGATAGCTTGAATTCTGAAATTAATAGGCTTAAGGCTACTATTCCTGATGATGAATCTTGTGAATCATGTCAAGTTTTGCATTCTGAATTGAAAGTTGCTAGATCAATACATGCTGAATTTGAAGAGTTAAAACTGGCACATGATTCTTGTGATGATAAGCTGAAACTTGCATATGTTGAAATTAAAAAACTGAAGTCTAGTTCAATTTGTTTAGAGTCTAGTATTTTGAATACTCAAATTAAAACTTGCTCAAATTGTGAACTGCTAGAAGCTAGACTAAAGTCATCTCAGGAATCTATACAACAAATGCTATATCATGAGACACTTTCTTGCACTAATTGTCCCAAACTTACAACTGAAATAGAAGCTTTGACTGGACAATTAAATGAGTTTGTTGAAAAAGAAAAAAGATGTCGATCTAGTGCTTCTAAGAAAACCGAGAATGGATATGTTAAGTGCACAATCTCTCCTAAATTGACTAAAGAAATGAGTACATTAAAGACACTTTGGAGAGGTTTACTTTTGGCAAGAAAAATCTGAACATGATTCTAGAGCAGAGATCAAAACCGAGTACTAAAAAGTCAAGGTCTAGGATTTAATTCTCTTGAGCATGCCAAGAATCATCCTCCCAAAATTCTTAAGCTTAAACACAGAAAGTTTGAAGTTGAAGCCGAACCTAAACAAGTTTTGTTTAAATCTGCTGGTTTTGCAAAGAT
>JAYEVD010000798.1:0-59397 GCA_036346405.1 Phyllostachys edulis | reverse complement strand
GTGACGACCCACCCCGTGATGTACCGCAAGAGGTCCGGAGGACTATTTTTTTGCATGGCCGCGAAGTCACCACTTTAAAGATGTGGTAGCACCGCATGGAACTTCTACCGGGAGGTCTTGGTCCATGCTGACCTCCCAGGAGGTCTTGAGGACCTCCGGAGGTCGTGGGCCGCCACCCGCCAGTAGCACCTCCAGCACATCACTAAGAGAGGTCGGCAGGACCTCCCAAAGAATCCGAGGGACCTCCCGGTGGTCACCCTGTGCATCCGAGCTAGTCCCGGACAACAGAGCTAGCTCGCACAAGAACACAAGCCAATACCACAACCACGAGGTCAAACAAAGATGAAGCGGACAAATTAACCTTTATATAATAGGACCTTATGGTCAAGCTTGTTAACAAGAGATCTGCCACTGAGGGCTTACAAAACCAACGAGGACTTACAACTGGCAACAAGGAGCTCTAGGGCTCAAACACCAAAACACGCAAAGCCATCCAACAAGCACCACAGTCAGCCGGGTGGAGGACGCCCTAGGCATCTTAGTCGTCGAAGAACTCCTCCTCAAGAGGTCTGCCTTACCGCCTGCACTTGGTCATCTTCATAATCTGCTTTGACACGGGGCTTAAGCCATGAGTACTTGGAATGTACTCAAGAAGTCACGAGGAGCAAAGATGCAATAATATTCATACAAGGACTTACCAATGAAGAGTCAGATGGTTAGTTTGCACAAAGCCAAGTTTGACAATAATAGCAATAATAGATTGTAAGGCATGACAAGGTAAAACCATAATACATAGTAAATTGAAGTTGAAAAAGTGGATGAGCACCGACTCACATCCAAGAATCGAAATGGGAGAATCTGCAGGTCACACCAAAGGCCAGTCCTCACCCAACAACCACCCAAGAGCACCCACTCAAGAGATCCGAGGCAGGTCCACTCGACCACTACCCGAGCCAAACCTGACCCCTCTAGAGCGGCCAAGGTCTCTTCGAGGCAAAGCTAAGGCATCTCAACAGTAGTGCCCAAATGACACAAATTTTTCAAAACAACTACCCTTGCACCATTTTCACCGAGCATGTCCATGACCAAGGACTTGACTATTCGAATAGATCTTTCACACTCTGAGAGGTGTACAACTTTACCCACAATCCACGATCTCTCTAGCGGGATGGGTTCCGTCACCCTTGCTCACTTCCTAAGGTGAGTAGTCTAGAGGCGCAGCAAGGCCTTTACAAAGCTTTGAACTCGACTAGGGCTGCCCGCTAAGGTTTCAAGAATCCCCTCCAAAGGGTCTAGAAATCCACAGTGGTTATGGGGTGCCCCTCTTGCGCCAACTAATCACACGCCAACCACAATGACCCCCAAGCCATCTCATTGCTAATTATTCAGCCCAGACTATTCCCATAAAATGATCTTGTGGTTCCAATTATTTGGCCCAGTTCAATGACACAAAGTGAAGTCCTTAATTGTGCTAAGGCAAGACTTCCACAACCAAGTGTGCACTGACCCACTACTCACTCCCCGCCTTCTTGCCTCGGCAAAACAATTTGTATTAGCCCATGCCAAAGACCACCCAAATCCTAGCAGCACAATTTTTAACCAAGTGGTCTCACACCATAGTCAACACACTTAGGTATCCTACCATAGTCGCCCAACAATGGCACCAACCACACATTTCATAACTTATTAGTCAAGATTATTAGGGATGAAGCATGATACGTTCGAACCACGTTTTTCTTAGTAAGGCTATATAGGACCTACGGCCCCCCATGTTGGCAAATAACAAAGAACACCAACTAAATTATCCACCCTAAGGCTCACAAGGTGAACATGACAACATGATGGAGACAAGGTATAAAGGAGGCATAACAGCAAGTAGGCAAGTAACTACATTTCAAACCATTTTCTTATAAACATAGCCATGCATGATAAAGTAAAACCGAAATACATTTGCAAAACTTGGTTCAAGATGATCAAAAGGAGGTCTGGGCTTGCCTTGGTCAAGCAAAGGAGAGCCTCACCGCAAAGAAGAGCCGGGTCCAAGATCTCCTCGAACTCGTGATGTACACGTTAGCAAGAAACCCGATAAGCAAAACCACACTAAGCCGAGAGAACTTCAAAAGAACCAAAAAGGAACTCAAACCAACTCAGCCAAAAAAAAAACCAAGAGGCTTTAACACAGCCTCAAAGAGCTCCCTGAGGAAGGTCTTGCGCAAGGAAGAACCGAGCGAGATGAGGCAGAGGGAAGAAATGAGCAAAAGGTTACAAAGGCCGTACTTCTCCCTGTGCTATATATAGCGGAGTTGGTAGTGTGCACCACAAGGAAAACCTAGTGACGTGTTGGCAATCGGGACTACTTAAGGTGGCTTGTCCAAAAGAATTTGAAATAAAGTACCTCGGATGGAGTTTGCATTTAATGTGACCCGACACCTATTAAATGCGCATGCGAGTTCTGAGGCAAGAGCAATGATAACAATATGGAGAGGGGGCAAGTGGGGAATTGACCAAAAGGGTGTCTGATTGGTCAAGGGTATGGTCCCACCGCAAGGGTCGCTCCATAAAAGACCATAGGGAGGTCCCGGGCGGGAGGTCCGTAACACTTCAAGGGAGGTCGACACTCGCACCTTCATAAGGAGGTCTAACGGTCAAGATCTCAAGGGAGGACCTCAACGGTCGAGATCAAAGGGCGGGGAGGTCCTGACGAGTAGATCTCCAAAAAGGAGATCCAACGGTCAAGATCTCAAAGAGGAGGACCTCAACGATCGAGATCAAAGGTGCGGGGGAGGTCTGAGGAGTAGATCTCCAAAAGGAGATCCAACGGTCAAGATCTCAAAGGGAGGACCTCAGCGGTCCGGATCAAAGGTGCGGGAGGTCTGGACGAACAAGGAAAACGTCAAAGAACTTGAGCCGTTCGTCGAGAATCGAAGGCGATCCCGAAAGGAAGGAGCGTTCGGACCAAGCTAACGTGTCCTTAGGATCGGGCCATCAAACCACATCAGACGGTCCTAAGGTTAAGAGGGCAAAGCCTCAGCGTCTGACCACGAGAATCAAAGATGGGTCCAAGCGCTAAGGAGGTCTTGGACTTAAGGAGGTCTAGACCTTTAGATCCAACAAAGAGAGGACACAGGCGGCTAGGATCTCCATGAGGGAGGTCCTAGCGGCCGATCTCAACAAGGGAGGTCTCAGTAAGGCTAAGATCTCCATGAGGAGGTCCTAACGGCCAGATCTCAACAAGGGAGGTGCATGCGGCTAAGATCCCCATGAGGGAGGTCCTATGGCGAGATCTCAACAAGGGGAGGTGCTCATGCGGCTAAGATCCACATGAGGAGGTCCTAGCGCCAGATCTCAACAAGGGGTGGTGCAGTGCGGCTAAGATCTCCATGAGGGAGATCCTAGCGGCGAGATCTCGGCAAGGGGAGTGCATGCGGCTAAGATCTCCATGAGGGAGGTCCTAACGGCGGATCTCGGCAAGGGAGGTGCATGCGGCTAAGATCTCCATGAGGGAGGTCCTAACGCCAGATCTCAGCAAGGGAGGTGCGTGCGGCTAAGATCTCCATGAGGAGGTCCTAGCGGCCAGATCTCAACAAGGGGAGGTGCATGCGGCTAAGATCTCCATGAGGAGGTCCTAACGGCGAGATCTCAACAAGGGAGTGCATGCGGCTAAGATCTCCATGAGGGAGGTCCTAACGCAGATCTCAACAAGGGGAGGTCTCATGCGGCTAAGATCTCCATGAGGAGGTCTTAGGCCGAGATCTCAACAAGGGGAGTGCATGCGGCTAAGATCTCCTTGAGGGAGGTCCTAGCGGCCAGATCTCGGCAAGGGAGGTCATGCGGCTAAGATCTCCATGAGGAGGTCCTAGCGGCGAGATCTCGGCAAGGGGAGGTGCAGTGCGGCTAAGATCTCCATGAGGGAGGTCCTAACGGCGAGATCTCAACAAGGGGAGGTGCATGCGGCTAAGATCTCCATGAGGGAGGTCCTAACGGCCAGATCTCAACAAGGGAGGTCTGCATGCGGCTAAGATCTCCATGAGGGAGGTCCTAGCGCCAGATCTCAACAAGGGAGGTGCATGCGGCTAAGATCTCCATGAGGGAGGTCCTAACGGCCAGATCTCAACAAGGGGAGGTGCATGCGGCTAAGATCTCCATGAGGGAGGTCCTAACGCCAGATCTCAACAAGGGAGGTCCTAAGAGACGACGGGAGGTCGAGGAAACTCTAGAGCGCCCAAGAGAACTCGGAGGATTCAAAAGAGGTGAGAAATCACGGGGATGCAATGGAGGCGGTGGGGAGAGTCTAAACCTCAAAGAGATTCAAACTAACAAAGGAAGTTAAAAGAGATGAGACAACCCGGGGCACAGAGAGGCTTGGAGAACCAGCAAACTCGAGGGCAACAAAGACACCAGAGAGCCTCAAGCGGCAAGGAACACCAACAAAGAACTTAGTTAAGGTTTGATTAATTCCAATTGAACTCTCCAGATTTCAAAATCTTAGGTTAAGCTTTGGATTCTCAATAAAGCCAAATGGTTACTTTTATTTTGAAAACTTTGGCAAGGACTTAAAAGAAAATGGGATGTTACAAACCTTCACCTTAAGGAATCTCGACCAAGATTCATCTTTGAAACTAGGGAATAGGTGGGGGAACTCCTTCTTGAGGTCCTCTTCTCGTTCCCACGTTGCTTCGGCTTCAGAGTGGTTACTCCATTGTACCTTGCATAGCTTGGTGGTCTTGCTCCTGGTAACTCTTTCTGACACGGCCAAGATCTTGATGGGTTGCTCTTTGTAGGTGAGGTCTTCTTGGAGGTCCACAGCTTCTAAAGGCATTTGGTCCTCTGGCACCCGCAAGCATTTCTTCAGCTGTGACACGTGGAACACATCATGGACTCCAGCAAGCTGAGGAGGGAGGTCCAACTTGTAGGCCACTTCACCCCTTCGGGCAAGAATTGGAAAAGGTCCAATAAACCTTGGAGCAAGCTTTCCACTAACTCGAACATTGCATACCCTTGAGAGGTGACACTTTGAGATAGACTTGATCTCCTGGGACAAAAGCGAGGTCTCGACGTCTAACATCTGCGTAGCTCTTTTGCCAAGTTTGAGCAGTCTTTAACTTCTCCCTAATTGACCTTACTTGATCTTCGGCTTCTTCAGTGAGGTCAGGGCCAAAAACTTGGCCCTCACCCGATTCTCGTCTGTCGATTACAAGGGAGTCCTACATTTCCTCCCATAAATAGCTTCAAAAGGGGACATTTGGAGGCTCGCTTGGTAGCTGTTGTTGTAGGAAAATTCTGCATAAGGTAACATCTTGTCCCAACTAGATTGTCTTTCCAGAGCACAAGCTCTCAGCATGTCCTCAAGGACTTGGTTAATTCTCTCAGTTTGGCCATCTGTTTGTGGGTGGTATGCTGTACTAAAGTTGAGGTCGGTGCCCAAGGCATCATGTAGCTTTTGCCAAAATTTGGAGGTGAATTGAGATCCTCTGGTCCAAACTATCTTCTTTGGAACACCATGCAAGCATACAACCTTTGCCATGTAAATTTACTTGACTGTCTCGGAATAGGTAGTCTTCACAGGAATAAAGTGAGCCATTTTTGTTAACCTATCCACAATGACCCAAATAGAATCAAAACCAGCTTGGGTATGAGGTAAACCAATTATGAAGTCCATCCCGACCTCTTCCTATTTCCACTCGGGTATGGGTAAAGGCACTAAAAGTCCTCCTGTCTTTGGTGCCTTTGCTTAACCTTTGGCAAGTGTCACATTTGGCCACAAAATCTGCTATTTCTCTCTTCATTTTTGGCCACCAAGACATCTCCTTGATATCTTGATACATTTTGTAGCTCTGGATGTATAGAATACAACGTCTCATGGGCTTCTTTAAGTATTACCTCTTTGAGCTCTGTGTTATTGGGCACACAGAGCCTTTTATCAAACCAAACCGCCCTTTGCCATCTTCTCAAAACATGGCATTCCCTTTCTTATGTTGGTCTTGATCTCTTGGATGCCACATCTCCATCTTGGTTTTGCCTTGATCTGCTTTTTGCAAGGTAGGTTGCACTTCAAGAGCGCCAAAACCCTTCCTCAACTAACTCAAGTCTAAGCTTTGAAATTCTTCATGCAAGGTAGGTTGGCTCTCCTTGATCATCAAAGTATTGGCATAAACTTTCTGCTCAAGGCATCGCCACCACATTGGCCTTGCAGGGTGGTAATGGATCCCCACATTGTAGTCTTTAATAAGCTCTAGCCACCTTCTCTGCCTCAAATTCAAATCGCTTGAGTAAAGATGTACTTTAGGCTTTTGTGGTCAATATAGATTTCACACCTATTACCTATGAGGTAATGGCGCCAAATCTTTAAAGCGTGCCACAAACAGCCTAACTCTAGGTCATGAGTAGGGTAATTTACTTCATGGGGCTTCAATTGTCTTGAGGCATAAGCCACTACTCTTCTATCTTGCATTAGAACACAGCCAAGTCCTTGTTTTGATGCATCACAAAAGACTTCAAAATCTTTCCCGACGTGCAGGAGAACCAAAAGCTAGGCGAGAGGTTAACTTTTCCTTAAGCTCTTGGAAGCTTGATCACATTCGAGGTCCAAAGGAACTTCTTTTCTTTCTTTAATAAATGAGTGAGAGGTCTTGCAATCCGGGAGAAGCCTTCAATAAACCTTCTGCAGAGTAGCCGACTATGCCAAGAAAACTTGAACTTGAGGCACGAACTAGGAGGTTCCCAATTGAGCACATCTTGAACCTTACTAGGGTTGTGAGACACTCCTTCTTTTGACAAAACATGCCCCAAAAGACCACTTCTTTTAGCCAAAACTCACACTTCTTGAACTTGGCAAAGAGCCGATGAGCTCTCGGCTTCTCCAAAACCGAAAAGAGATGACTTGCATGCTCCTCTTCACTTTTGGAATAGACTAGAATGTCATCGATAAACACGATGACAAACTTGTCTAGATAGTCCATGAACACTCGGTTCATCAAATTCATGAAATAGGCGAGGGCATTGGTCAACCCAAAAGACATGACGGTGAACTCAAACAACCCATACCTAGTTGAAAAAGTTGTCTTAGGGATGTAGTCCTCGCGAATCTTGAGTTGGTGATATCACGTCCTCAAATCTATCTTGGAAAACACATGACTCCTTCAATTGATCAAACAAATCATCGATTCTAGGCAAAGGATACTTGTTCTTGATGGTGACATCATTGAGAGCTCTGTAGTCCACACACATCCTTTGAGTTCCATCCTTTTTAGGCACAAAAATCACTGGGGCTCCACAAGGTGAGGAGCTAGGTCTAATAAAACCCTTACTCTGCAAGTCTTCCAACTGCCTCTTCAACTCCACATGATCATCAACATGCAATCTGTAGGGCCTTTTGGAGATGGGGGAGGTCCCTGGGACAAGGTTAATGACAAACTCAAGGTCTCGTAGGGGCATTCACTGGGAGCTCAACAGGAACACATCCACAAATTCTTTAACAACAGGACATCCTCCAAAACTTGAACTTGAGCACTACAAGATAGGGCTCCTTGGAGCTTCTCGAGGTGGCGAAAACTTCACAGTGGCACCACTAGGGTTTGGTCAAAGAGATACTTTTGCCACTACAATCCAACATGGCATGGTGGTTAGCTAGCAGATCTATGCCCAAGATCACATCTAGGGACCTGGTGTCCAAAAGGATAAGGTTGGCTAGAAATTCTACTTCTTCTATGACCATTTTCACTTGTGGACAACCTGGTTAGTGCTTAGTTCTCGAGGGGGATTGAACCAACAAGGTAGACTTAAGAGCAACAACTCAAACTGGTGCTTCGGCAAAACTCCGAGAAATAAACGAATGGGAAGCTCCAGTCAAACAAAGCTATGGCTGCACTTGAATTTACTAGGAACATACCTAGTACCACATCTAAGGAGGTCTGAGCTTCTTCCTTCGCCACATGGTTCACACGGCCCCTTCAAAAGTCAGGAGGTCTGGCTTGAGGAGGTCAGGAAGTAGAGGTTTTAGCCAAGGAGGTCTGAAGTAGAGGTCTTTCGGTGGCTCTGTCTTGATGGGCATTGATTGGCAAAATGCCCCACCTGGTGACACTTGAAACAGTGATCCCCGGGTCTTTGTGGAGGTCGCCAAGTTGACTTAGTCTTTGCGATGATCTTGCTGGTTTTGAAAGGTGGCGGGAGGTCTTTGTTGAGCCTTTGGAGGGTGGCACCTTTCTCTTGAAGGACTCGAGAGAGTTCTCTTGGGATTCCTCAATGAGCATTGCCTTGTTCACCATATCTTTGGAAATCGAGGTGTCGTTGCCAACAACTTGAACTTTGAGAGGCTGGGATGGAGGCCTCGCCTAAAGCGCTTCGCTGCAGCATCATCCGTAGCCACATCCTCGCGAGCATAACGTGACAAGCCCAGGTAAACTTAGTGAGGTACTCACTCCTTGACATACTACCTTTCTTGAGCTCTCTAAACTCTTCCTTTTTCATCTCTACCTTCCCATCAGGGGACATGCGAAGTGACGTGGCAGCAGCGAAGTCTGCCCATGTAATCCTCTGGGGTCGACATGTGAGGCACAAAATGTGTCCCACCACTCATTCTGCTGAGTCCTTCCAGTTGATGGGAGGCAAACAAAACCTTCTCTCTGTCTTCACAATGAGCAATATCAAACTTCTTCTCTGTTGATCTCACCAATCATCTGCATCTAAGGGCTCGGGGAGTGGAAAATGTAGTGGCGTGTCTTCAAGAACTCGATAGCCTTGATTCTTTGGTGAGTGGGGTGGAGGTGGTGGCTTGGCCGCAGCCTTGGCTACTCGGCTCATCATGGCAAGTAGAGCATTGGTGGTGCGGCTTTGTTGAGCCATAATTTGGTTCATATTACGCATCATAGAGCTCATCATTTGGGCTTGTCTTTGCCATAAACCGCCCAAAACCGGATGCATTCTTGCCATTTGGAGGAGGTGGAGGTGGTGGCAATGATGCATGTGGGCTCACCCTAACTTGTGGACTGCCGAGTCTGCACCATCTGGACAAAACTCTAAAGGTTTAATAGGTAAGACAGAAAGCATAGAGGGTAAGAGGGTTAAAGCACCAAGATAAGTGGGATCAGAGAGAAAGATAGAGCATCTAAAGGGGTGACTTGGTTAAACCCAAGAGAGAACCAAAAGGCCGGGGGCCAAAAGAGGCAACAAAAGCTTCAAAGAGGTCTTAGAGACCACAAAGCTAGGCGAGACTCGAGAATAGGACCACTAGCCCTAACCTTTCTCTGATCGGTCCTATGGAAAATTATAAAGGCAAGGGGGTCAAATTAGACTTAAAATTGAGGTTCGGCAAGGGTAAGATAACAGAACTAAAGAGGAGTTAAGATTGAAGTAGAACAGGGTAAGAAATGATTTGGACAAGTTGAGTGCAGCATAGAACCAGAACAAGGAAAGAACTTCCAAACAAATTTTCAAGTTGATTTGCTTTAGAAAATAACTTTTTGAGTCAAAACTAAACCGACCTTTCTACCTAGGGTCACGCCCTATAGCCGACCAGGGCTCACGATACCACTGTGATTTACCCACCCGTGATATACATAAGAGGTCCGGAGGACCATTTTTTTATGCCGCAAGTCACCACGGAAGATGTGGTAACACAAAGATGGAACTTCTGAGGAGGTCTTGCGGACCTCCCGGAGGTCTTGGTCATGCTTGACCTCCTCGGGAGGTCTTGAGGACCTCCCGGAGGTCGTGGCCGCCACCCGCTCGGTAGCACCTCTAGGCACATCACTAAGAGAGGTCGGCGGGACCTCCCAAAGGTCCCGTGGGACCTCCCAGGTGGTCACCGCCTGCATCTGAGCTAGTCCCGGGACAACGAGCTAGCTCGCACAAGAACACAAGCTAATACCACAACCACGAGGTCAAACAAAGATGAAGCGGACAAATTAACCTTTATATAATAGGACCTTATGGTCAAGCTTGTTAACAAGAGATCTCGCCATCGAGGGCTTACAAAACCAACGAGGACTTACAACTCGCAACAAGGGCTCTAGGGCTCAAACACCAAAACACATAAAAGCCATCCAACAAGCACCACAGTGTCGGGTGGAGGGCGTCCTAGGCATCTTAGTCGTCGAAGAACTCCTCCTCGAAGAGGTCTGCCTTGCCTCGCACTTGGTCATCTTCATAATCTGCTTTGACACGGGGCTTAAGCCATGAGTACTTGGAATGTACTCAAGAAGTCACGAGGAGCAAAGATGCAATAATATTCATGCAAGGACTTACCAATGAAGAGTCAGTATGGTTAGTTTGCACAAAGCCAAGTTTGACAATAATAGCAATAATAGATTGTAAAAGCGGAGGTAAAACCATAATACATAGTAAATTGAAGTTGAAAAAAGTGGGTGAGCACCGGCTCACATCCAAGAATCAAAATGGGGAGGTCTGGTCACACATGGCTGTCCTCACCCAACAACCACCAAGAGCACCCACTCAAGAGATCAAGGCGATCCACTGGACCACTACTCCGAGCCCACCGACACCTCTAGAGCTGGCCAAGGTCTAGAAATCCACAGGTTATGGGGTGCCCTCTTGCGCCCAACGAATCACACGCTCAACTACAACACCCCAAGCCATCTCATTGCTAATTATTCAGCCTGACCATTCCCATAAAATGATCTTGTGGTTGCACTATTTGGCCAGTTCAACAGACACAAAGTGAAGTCCTTAATTGTGCTAAGACAAGACTTCCACAACCAAGTGTGCACAAAGACACCACTACTCACTCCCCGCCTTCTTGCCTCGAAGAAAACAATTTGTATTAGCCCATGCCAAAAGACCACCAGTCTGGCACACAAATTTTTAACCAAGTGGTCTCACACCATAGTCAACATGACTTAGGCATCCCGCCATAGTCTGCCCAACAATGGCACCAACCACACATTTCATAACTTATTAGTCAAGATTATTAGGGATGAAGCATGATCACGTTCGAACCACGTTTTCTAAGCAAGGCTATATAGGACCTCGGCCCCATGTTGGCAACTAACAAAGAACACCAACTAAATTATCCACCCTAAGGCTCACAAGGTGAACATGACAACATGATGGAGACAAGGTATAAAGGAGGCATAACAACAAGTAGGCAAGTAACTACATTAAACGATTTTCTTATAAACATAGCCATGCATGATAAAGTAAAACCAAAATACATTTGCAAAACTTGGTTCAAGATGATCAAAAAGGAGGTCTGTGGCTTGCCTTGGTCAAGCAAAGGAGAGCCTTCGCAAGAAGAGTGGGTCCAAGATCTACTCGAACTCGTGATGTACACGTTAAGAAGAAACCCGATAAGCAAAACCACACTAAGCGAGAGAACTTCAAAAGAACCAAAAGGAACTCAAACCAACTCAGCCAAAAAAAGAAACCAAGAGGCTTAACACGACCTCAAAGAGCTCTGAGGAAGGTCTTGCGCAAGGAAGAACCGAAGCGGATGAGGCGAGGAGGAAGAAATGAGCAAAAGGTTACAAAGGCACCCTCCCGTGCTATATATAGCCGGAGTTGGTAGTGTGCACCACAAGGAAAACCTAGTGACGTGTTGGCAACGGGACTACTTAAGCGTGGCTTGTCCAAAAGAATTTGAAATAAAGTACCTCGGATGGGACCGCATTTAATGTGACTTGACACCTATTAAATCGCCTGAGTTCTGAGGCAAGAGCAATGATAACAATATGGAGAGGGCTGGCAAGTGGGGTCGATCAAAGGGTGTACAATTGGTCAAGGGTATGGTCCCACCAAGAAGGGTCGCTCATAAAAGACCATAGGGAGGTCTGGGCGGGAGGTCTAGAACACTTCAAGGGGAGGTCGACACTCGAGACCTTCACAAGGGAGGTCTAACGGTCAAGATCTCAAAGGGAGGACCTCAGCGGTCCAGATCAAAGGGTGCGGGCGGTCTGGACGAGTAGATCTCCAAAAGGGAGATCCAACGGTGAAGATCTCAAAGGGGCGACCTCAGCGGTCCAGATCAAAGGGTGCGGGAGGTCTGACAGTAGATCTCCAAAAGGAGATCAGCGGTCAAGATCTCAAAGGAGGACCTCAGCGGTCGAGATCAAAGGTGCGAGAGGTCTGGCGAACAAGGAAAAGCGTCAAAGAACGCAGAGCCGTTCGATCAGAATCGGGCGGTCCCGAAAGGGAAGGAACGTTCGGACCAAGCTAACGTGCCCTTAGGATCGGGCCATCCAAACCACATCGGACGGTCCTAAGGTTAAGAGGGCAAAGCCTCAAGCGATACAGCCACGAGAATCAAAGATGGGTCCAAGCGCTAAGGAGGTCTTGGACTTAAGGAGGTCTAGACCTTTAGATCCAACAAAGAGAGGACCTGGACGGCTAGGATCTCCATGAGGGAGGTCCTCACGGCCAGATCTCAACAAGGGAGGTCTCATGCGGCTAAGATCTCCATGAGGGAGGTTCTAACGGCGAGATCTCAACAAGGGAGGTCTCAGGCGCTAAGATCCCCATGAGGAGGTCCTAACGGCCGATCTCAACAAGGGAGGTGCAGGCGGCTAAGATCCCCATGAGGGAGGTCCTAACGGCGAGATCTCAACAAGGGAGGTGCATGCGGCTAAGATCCCCATGAGGAGGTCCTAGCGGCGGATCTCGACAAGGGAAGTCCGTGCGGCTAAGATCTCCATGAGGAGGTCCTAACGGCCGATCTCGGCAAGGGGAGGTGCAATGCGGCTAAGATCTCCATGAGGGAGGTCCTAAGGGCCAGATCTCGGCAAGGGAGGTCTGTGCGGCTAAGATCTCCATGAGGGAGGTCCTAACGCCAGATCTCAACAAGGGAGGTGCAATGCGACTAAGATCTCCATGAGGAGGTCCTAGCGGCCGATCTCAACAAGGGAGGTGCAGTGCGGCTAAGATCTCCATGAGGGAGGTCCTAACGGCGGATCTCAACAAGGGAGGTGCATGCGGCTATGATCTCCATGAGGAGGTCCTAACGGCGAGATCTCGGCAAGGGAGGTCATGCGGCTAAGATCTCCATGAGGAGGTCCTAACGGCCATGTCTCGGCAAGGGGAGGACTGCGGCTAAGATCTCCATGAGGAGGTCCTAACGACCAGATCTCAACAAGGGAGGTGCGTGCGGCTAAGATCTCCATGAGGGAGGTCCTAACGGCCAGATCTCAACAAGGGGAGGTCTGCATGCTAAGATCTCCATGAGGAGGTCCTAGCGGCGAGATCTCAACAAGGGGAGGTGCAGGCGGCTAAGATCTCCATGAGGGAGGTCCTAACCGCCAGATCTCAACAAGGGAGGTCTCATGCGGCTATGATCTCCATGAGGGAGGTCCTAACGGCCGATCTCAACAAGGGGAGGTGTGTGCGGCTAAGATCTCCATGAGGAGGTCCTAACGCCGATCTCAACAAGGAGAGGTCCTAAGAGGGCAGGGGAGGTCGACTCTAGGCGCCCAAGAGAACTCGGGAGGATTCAAAAGAGGTGAGAAATCACGGGGATGCAAATGGAGGCGGTGGGGAGGTCTAAACCTCAAAGAGATTCAAACCAACAAAGGAAGTTAAGCAGAGAAGAGACAACCCAGGGGCACAGAGAGGCTTTGGAGAACCAGCACCGAGGGCAAAGACACCACGAGAGAGCCTCAAGCGGCAGGAACACCAACAAAGAACTTAGTTGAGGTTTGATTAATTCCAATTGAACTCTCCAGTTTCAAAATCTCAGGTTAAGCTTTGGATTCTCAATAAAGCCAAATGGTTACTTTTATTTTGAAAACTTTGGCAAGGACTTAAAAGAAAACGGGACGTTACAAATGGTGATGACGCCCCCCGGGGTGGGGATCTTCATGCATAGGTAGTTATGATGGGCGACCGCACCAAAGGCGTTCAAGGTCGCTCTTCCCATGATGGCGTTGTACTGGTACGGCATGTGGACCACGTCAAAGGTGATGATTTCCATGCGCGAGGTGGGGCCGCTGCTGAAGGTGACAGCCAGGTCGATTTTCCCCAAGGCCGTTACCGGCCTTTCGCCGAAGCCTACGAGGGGTATGCCTGGGGGTGATAGACGGTCTCTTGGAATCATCATTTTATCGAAGGCGTCGGCGAACAGGAGGTTGGCGGAGCTTCCGTCGTCCACCAAGACGCGTCTGACTTCGAAGTCCGCTATGATGGCGGAGATGACAAGGGGGTCCTAGTACGGGAAGTGGATGCCCAGAGCGTCCTCGGGGCCGAAAGTGATGGGCACTTCGGCGTGGCGGGGTGGCCCGTGCGTGGGCCATGCCGCGACGTGGTGGATTTGCCTGGCGTAGGCTCGGCGTTGCCTCTTAGATTTTAGGCCAAGCGAAGATCCTCTCATTATCATGCTTATGACCCACTGACGCGGCTCGCCGTGGCCCCCTTCGATTTGTGGCCTCGGGCGGCGAACAACCGTTCTCCGGAGCCCCCGTGCCTTCGCCCTCGGTTAGTTCTTCTGCCGGTTGACATAGTCATTCATGGCCGCGATTGTGCGGCAGTCCGCAGTTGTGTGCGAGCCCTCGCCGTGGAGGTCGTAGTATGACGTGACTCTCTCTGTGCCATCCCGGGCGTCCGGTTGGCGCCCTCCGTGGCGCCCGCGGCCTCGGCCACGGCTGTGACCTCCTTGTCCGCCGCGTTTTGGGCCTTCCTGATTTTGGGCCGCGTCTACATGGTAGACCCCACGGCCCTTCGGGCGGTAGTTACCACGTGGTTTGGAGTTGGCCGGCACGGCCTGCTCGGGCTCGGCCGAGGGCTTTTGGGGCGTGGCAACACTTGCCCTCCGCCTCCCTTCTGTCCTCCTCCACCCAGGTACTCCTCTATTTTATCGAAGAGCTCAAAGAATGGATCTGAGCTTGCGAGCCACCTTTGATAGCGGGCCTTCTACAGCCCACGAGTTCTTTGCGTTGATGATTGTTGTCTCGTTGATGCCCTTGACTTGGCATTTAACCTCCATAAATTTCCTAAAGAAATCTGCGGAGGGATTCGCCGAGGCCCGCTTGACCGCAAACAAATGTCCCATCCTTGACTCGCCGTAGTTTCCACGAAGTTGTTGCGCACCATGTCATGTAATTGCTCCCAGTATAATAACCAACTTTAATAAACGATAATTATATGCATTTCTATATTATAATTGTTATTTCGGAGCATGTGAATAAATTATGCATTAGAAAATCTTGAAATCAAATGTAAATCTTAAAATCAAATGTAAATCTTAAAATCGAATTGTTATTTACGGAGCATGTTCATAAGATCTTTGGAAAATAATTTATTTAAATACTAGAATAATTATCATGAATTAATATAGTTTTTCCCAAATTTTTAGGATTAAATTCAAACCACGTAAAATTCAAACACACATCTATAACCTACACTAAGTTTGAATTTATATTATACAAAATATTATATGAACAGTAAGGTCTAATAATTTTTATAAACACTAGACTATCCCAGAATCCACTTGAATTATTTTAGGATTTTATAAATTTTATTTCTATTTTTAAACCCACGGTCAAAGTAGGAATTGGAAATTAGAATCTCGGTGAAACCCTAGAACCAAATTAGTAGGTCTTGTGCTTTGGACTCGAGTCGACCCGACAAATTGACTCGGTGGAGTCAACTAGTTGCACCGAGTCGCACTGCACTCTAACTCAAACCGAGCCAACTCGTGCGAACCGTCGGATTCAAAATCGGCCGAGTCGGATCGTGAGCCGTTCGGACCATCCGCCTCATCTCACATCTTGGCCGTCTCATCGTCATCTAACGGTCTACGTTGACTTGACTGAGCCCAACCAATCTTAAACACCGACCGGACCCAAACCAACCTAGCCCGGTCGCACGACACTAACCTCCTTCATCTCTCTATCGTCGGTTGTTTTCTTCTCCAGAGGCGGCCTTGATGCCACGCCACCCCATCCTCAAGTTTCTTGATCTTTATCCGTAGGAGCAGCCCTCACCTTTTTCTTCTCTTTTCTCAATTCGGTCAACACCACAGGCGATCTTCTTTTTCCAATCTTCCCCAAATCCCCTTTCTCTCCTCTAATGAAACCCAGTGAGAGCACACCGCCACCTATCTTTTTCCCGTGGCTCCCTGCGCTGCCTCGCCATGGCTCGGGCCCTCATGCCTTGGCCGTCGCCGCTTCCTCGCCGCCTCCTCGTTTCTCCCCGCCAGTTGCCGCTGGCCGTCTTTGCCATCCGCCAACCCTCACCGCCGTGCCGACCCATCCGCGCCGCCGATGGAGCTCTGCGCCCCCTCGCTCTCCGGCGCCTCCTTGGCTCCCGGCCTCCACTCCCCTTGGCCTCGGCTTGGTCGCCCGCCAAGCGGAGCTCCTGCGCCGTCGCACCCGCGCCCGCCGTCTCCAAGCTATGCCTCCGCCATCGCTTCCAGCCATTGCGCCATGGCCGCGCGCGCTGAATCTGCCTGCCGGCCCTTGTGGCTCCACTTGTGCCACCGCCGCCGCCGTCTTCCTCCCTCAGTCGCAAGATCCGGCTCCCAGAGTCTCGCCGCTTCCGTGCAAGCCCTTTTTCACTAGGCCGCCGCCGCCACACGGAGCCCTCGCGCCATGGCATGCCTCCACCTTTGTCCTTAGCTCCGTCTCCTCGCGATGGAGAGGAGTGGCGTCCATGTGGGAGCTCAACGTCGTCGTGCCTCCGGACCATGAAACACTTTCGACTTCAAGTTTTGATTCAAGCCCAGGATGCGGCAACCCCATGCGTCATTGAGGAAGGGCTGACGCAGCTTCTCACCGGAGGCATGTTCGAGGCGATGTGAAGATTGCATTGTTCAGGCTCAATGGAGATGATGAGGTGCTTGAGTTCGTGGTGTTCAACAAGGTCGACATAGTCTCTCTAATCGATCTTCTTTGTGAGTGGAGGGTGTTCAAGGAGAACTTCTAGCCTTCAGTCAGGGGATTTCGACATCAAGATAAATGTCGCACCCGCTCATTCGATCGAGGATGGATCTGCTTTGCTAGTTTGGAGCTTGATTTAGAGCATTATGTTGTCGGCAAGACACATTGCACCACCGGTGAATATCAAGAAACCTTGCGCAACCCCACATCCTTGATTCAACACGGAGCCTTGTGGACAAATGGTATGCTTCTTAGTGATGGCGTTGAGTCCAAGTAGTGCTTTTGCAGATGTTAAAGATCATAGTTACCAAAAGAAGGATATTGAGGCCTTGGTAGCAAATTCTTCTAAGAAGTTACAAGTTTCGAATCATAGAGTCAAAATCAAGAGGTACCTTCACACCATTGCAAAAACAAGATGGGCAAAAGGGACTTTTTGTTGACAGGGTGTTGGCTCTCCTAAGATTGGCATTTTAGTGCTTGAGCAAGAACTGCGCAGATAATTAACAAATAATGTTTGATTTAATAAAATAGCTAATTATCGAATCAGAGTGACACTTTGATTGAAATGAATGAGCAGATGAAGTGTTTAGTAAAGCTATTTCGTCAAACCAACTAATATCAATTAATCTGGTAAAGGTTGCTAGGTCACCTAATTATTCTAGTAAAAGTAGAAGGATTGAATTAATATGAAATAAGTGGTAGTCATCCAATTCGTAAAGTTGCCTTGTTGAAGAATGGATGAACCGACAATAGGTACTTCTTGTCAGGTGGTCACCTCGATTATCAAATAAATAGTTGAATTGTCTTACGGAATCTTGATTTGAATGAAGTCTAGATTAGCATTTTACTTGAGTATTATCTTTAAGCTGTTGCCTTGTTAATGCACTGTTAGCATGATCCTTTAAAATCCAATTAGTCAATAGTAATCTACTAACACAAACTTAAACCTGAAAATAAATCAAGTCAATAGCCTCGTGAATTTATAAGTGCAAGAGCTAGGAATATAAAGGTTTAATTAACTTTTAACCATTAAGCTATTAATAATAATCAAATCTGAAACTTAGGTTTGGAAGTAAATATTTTGAATCCGTCTAGGAAGGTCACAAAATAAAAACACGGAATGTCGAGAAACCAAGCTGTATCAATATTTCCTTCTACTAACTAATTTTTGTGAATGTCAATTGAGTTAATAAATTGGAAGTTTGAAATTAAAATAAGATTAGCTAATAGAACTTTTAGTTCAAAATCTACGAGATATATGCATAAATAGCAATCTGAAAATGTCGGTTTTGTCAAGAGAATTATAACATGGTCAATTCAATAATTAGAAATGTTAAGTAACTCATTTAGTCTCTTTAAGCACTTAAGCTATTTAATGTAAGTAACCAAATCTGAAATTAAATATAAAAAAAACTCATTATGAAATTGAATTGTTAAGAACAATAACAGAGTCAATTAACTCATCCTGTTATAAAACATAAATAGTAAAGGAGATTTAAAGTTTTATGTTGTGTTTAACTTGGTAGGCTACTCCACTAAATTAGCTAATTTGAAAAGAATTAGTTTTGTTAATCGGCAATTGGTAATGTTAATTGGTAGCTAAAAGTGTTAATAAATTTAATTGGTCTTTTAGTCATCACCTAACAAGTAATATTCTAATCAAATATAATCCAATTAAGGAGCTAAATAGTTTAGTGATTAGTAAATCATTTAAGGTAATTAGAGCTTAGCTAACATTAATCTTGTTGCATGGCCTTTGACCTAAGGATAGTAGGCATAATGCATTTACAAATTTTGATCCTAGTGACCTTTAAATCCATTTAAGTCAGAGACCTTAAATTAACAAATGCTAATCCTCTAAAGAATAAGTACCAATTTAATTAACCAGACAAACTTAGCCAAACTAAAGTTCATGAAATTGCTTTGTCTTTTCATGTGTGAATAGTATCTTAGTAATTAGTAAGACAATAAAATAAGCTATTCTTTGAATACTTGTTAAGACTTTAACAGATTAATTGATAAGAAAATATATAAGAGGATTAATTTTGACTGTATGATCATCGTGGATGTATGCATAGAATGTCTAGATAGAGTGTTTGTGAGTACTAGGTGTTCTGTTAAGAAAAATAATATCACTAAACTCTAAGTATCGTCCGTTATTATGATTACCTCAGAAATTGAATTAACCTCAACAAATTCATAAGAAATTGAACTTCAATTAAACTAAAATCTATACCTAAATGCATCTAGAATCATAACCTCATTAATATGTAATTATCATGCATTTTTGAGCATTTTGGGTTTCTCGATTTTATTGGTGTTTATTCGCCATCGCATTTTCTCTCTAGATTATAAATTGCGCGAGTAAATATTTACGCCTACAAGAGTGAACAAGTGGACTTCTACCAAGGCAAGCATCCTCTCTGCACCATATTGATCCCAATTTTGGGCTGTAGATTTACAAAATACGATGATAAGCTGTTGCATGCTAATTCATAAAAATTAATTATGACATGTGTAGTATCTAGTTACAACCCATAACTTGTGGCTTACCTTAAATTTGATCATACACTTAACTTAAGGTAGTCTGTGGTATTATACTAATTAGTTTTGGGTTTTGTTAGCTATGCAATCCATAGAACAGTAGTGTTTGGCAAGCTTATCTTGTCAAACACAGGAACAACAAATAAATTTTATTTATTTTGATTCTTTGTTCAATTTATTTAAGTCTGAAAGAACTCCCAATCTTGTTGTTAAACTTATTTCAAATCTGGACAAGTGGATGCTAGTGATGGTGCCGTAGTGCGAGAATTGGGAAATGTGGTTGTCTTATGCGGATTGATTAAGGACCCAACATCTATTTGGATGATTCAAGCCCCAGCGCACTTCCACACGCAAATATGGGCGCTGTTTGGTTAAGTAAAGGGTTAATATTATTGAGTTGGATCTGAGAGTAAGGACATGTGTATTGATTTCATATGGCATAGATGCTTAAGTCTTGGCCGTGTCGTATGCCATGTGGAGCTTATATCGATATCGGATGTTCTTAGAAGGGTAAGCGTAGATGTGTTATATCGCATGTACGCATTCCTTGAGGCCCCGATCATGCGGTGTAATATGTGTGGCTAACACGAGTTTGCATTTAATTGAGTGAGTCGGCATTCCGGTACAACATGTGAGCCTCGGTTGAATATATGCTATCGATCGTTGTTTAAGCGGGATTAGTCTCACATGGGTCATCCAACTCAATAGTGTTAACTTGTTGAAAAATACCAAATCTTAGTTTACGTAGAAGCATACCAAAGGCGTGTGCTATTATCCTAGGGGCTACGGGCTAACTAAGTCGTGTGGGTAAAGATGTACACCCTACGGGTTTAAAACTATTGAATAGCCGTGTCCCTGCTCTGGACAATGCTTGAATTTGATTAGCGCTTTGTATAGATTTTACACTCCAATTTTATTTGGTGGGTGGAATTTGATTATATGGTTAAATGTGTCTTGGTGTCTTTGGTGGTATAATACAATTTCATTATTGGTTATTGTTTATGATTATTTTTCATTTACTTACTGCTTTAGTCCAAATTGATTTAATAAATTGCTTTATGAAAATTTAGCAATGGTAGGATAAGTTGTATTGCTTTACGCAAAAATTGAACCCTTATACCTTTCACGTTGTTAACCTTATGCATATATCAATTCTAATCCTTTGTATAGGTTCTATCAAACACTTCATTTTAGTAGTTTGTGTAAGTCTTGTTGAGTACCTTACGTACTCAAGGGAAATTGTCCACTTGTTGCGGTGAAGACGTTCTAATTAATAATTCAAGTTGAGACGATTGCATTGGTTCTTGGCTTTAATCGATCAAGTTGCCCTTGGGTTGTGGCGCTCCTTTGGAAAGTTATTTTCTTATTTCTTCTTACATTTCTTGTTTACTAAGTGTTTCATTGTAAAATTTTGCCAATATGTCTATATGCTAGCCGTGTATGCATATTTTAATCGTGCATGCTTGTGATATAATGTTGTAAGGATATGTGTATGTTAGCGGTGATTAAGGAGCTAACATGAGACATATATCAAGAACCTCAAGATTGGATTTGTTACTTATTATGATTATATCTCTAGTATGATTTTAATGAAGGAACTGAACTATTCCTTAATTAAGAATCATGCTACTAGTATAATTTTTAATTCGGCACATTTCCAATATTTCGGGGTCCTTACACAGGCGTACATGGACCGGGAGGGTATTGTAAAGAACCACGTGAGGGCGACGCCCTTGAGGGCCATCGAAATGCTTTTGGCCTTCGTGGTATCGTCTCCCCGCTGCCTCTATGGTCGCTTTCAGAACTGGAGGAATGCATGGTCGGTCTTTGCCTTGAAAGGTGTGACGTCCGGCATCTTGAAGTCTTTGGGCCAACGAGCCGCTTCTAGCCCCACGCTTAGTGGGGAATTGGGGTCGCCCCGTAGCAAGGGGTTTGGCTGTGGGTTAGTGGGTGGCTCGGAGGGGTTCGGTGGAGGCACCATTACCGCGAGGCCGCCGTAGGTTGCCGCAAGCTAAGCATCTCCTGCCGGAGAGCGGCTACCTCACTTGGTGGGCTTCATCGCTTCTTGGTTACCCATGTCCCGGGGTGGGTGGGGTTGGGGTTAGGAATGGGTGCTTCGGTGGGTTGGACGTCGCCTTCGGTGATGCCACCATGCGTGGAGTTATTTGCTTCCTCTCCATGATCCGTCGGCCCTTCATCGCCGCCGGACGTCCTACTTCTCTTGGCCCTTGGTGTGTTGGGTGCCTCGGCTGCCGCTACCGCTTCGACCGCGGAGACTTTGGATGTGACCCTGCGAGGGGCCATTTGCTGCCCCGGGTCTTGTGACCTTCTCGCCGAACCCCACGGACGGCGCCAACTGTCGTGGTATAAAAAGGACCAGACAGTGAATAAGATGGGAGACCCTTGGCTTCGGAGCGAGGGGCCGGAGGGTCTCGAGTGTGGGAGTTTAGACTAGAAATGCACTTGTATCTATTGCCAGAAATTATTCCTTGTCCCCTTTACATGGTGAAGGAGGAGGGCTATTTATAGCCTTTCCTTCTTGGTACATGAAATTACACTTGTGCCCCTAGGGAAGTACATTGAACGTAGGGGTAACAGGGGAGTTTCCAACCCTAGACGTAGGTCTGGGCACACGGTAGTCCTCCCTGGACCCAGCCTACTCAGGTTGTGGACCCGGTCTACCTCCGCTGCGCCCTTGTTGGTAGTGACGAGGCCCCTTTGAAGCCTCCCCCTCGGAGGGGCATGCCGACCCCCCCCCCTCGGGGGTGTCTTCGCTCCTTCCTCCCTGGGACCTCGGGGACCCTTCGGAGGCTTCGGGGACACCTTCCCTGGGTTGCCTCCGGCTTCGCCTTCGGAGCCTCCAGGAGCGTCTCCGGGGCCCTGGGGGCCTGTCCGGAGGCCCTTCGTCGTGATCTCCTGCGGGGCCCCCCGAAACGTCGTAGGTCCTTCAGGAGTGTCGCCTGTGCCGTGGGGCCGGTGGGCCGCCCCTATGACAAAAATGCAATTTGGTTAAAATGCTAAGTGATACATTAGTTTCCCTAGTCGCTTGCCTATGGTGAGAGGTGCTCTACCCCCTTTTTCTTCCGCTGTCGTTTCCGCTGTTTTGTAATGTAATCATTTGGCCTGTTCGGCCCTTTTGTAAAACTTGATCCGATGCGGTCTATGTAAACTCTGTTTGTATTATAAATGAATGGTATAGTTTACGTCATGTATGAAATGATTCAGTGATGTGTCTGTGAGTGCTATCTACTGATTCAGGGAATAGCACAGTGTTTTTCACGAAGGATTCGGGATTAGGAAATCCGGTCAAAGCAGAGTGTATCGAGCATCTGTTGTAGGAGCCTTAGTTAGATTGGGCGTGCCTAACGACTAGCGTCCTATTTACAAAATTTAAGAAAAGCTTTGGCAAAATATAACGTATTTATTGCTCTTACTCATCTCTCTTAGTTCTTTACTTACCTTGACTTCACTTGAGTTTTTGCTTAGTTCTTACTCTCTCTCTTGTTTCAAAGATTGTAGATGGTCGGTGCTTCATCCGATGCCTTGTGGGACTTCTTCACCCATGGAAAGGACTTCAGTGAGTTCATGGATATTTTCCACCAGCTCATGCAGTACCTGGACTACCGCCGTCAACCTATCTTTAGAGATCGGAAGACTCAAATCCTGAACCAAGAGTCTTGGTCTATGGAGGTCTACCTTTACCCGAGGGAAGGCGAGTTCATCTCCCACACTTTCAGGACCGAGCACCCTAGGAGCTGCTGTTCTGATGTAGTTTAGGACTCAACATGCTTCACCTCCACCCGCTTGTGCCAGATTGTAACATCCCAAATGGTTAATCAGGGTTTGTTTCAAATGTAATTAAAATGTGTAGGAATTAAAACTTTTTCTCACATGTAATTTTGTCCAAGAGTTGTGTAATCCAAAAAAAAACACAAAGTTATTATTGACCAAAAGTCAATTTCATTTTCCATTTGTCACAACTCATCTGCCAAACCCTTGGAAATAATCTTACTTGGTCCTAAAGTTGATATGGGGACTCTCTGAAAAATATCACAAGTTGTAAAACTTGTTTGATAAATTTTGGAGGTAAAACAATCCTTTGAACAGCCTTTAAGAATTTCCTGAGAAAAATGCAATGCATAAAAACCTCTGAAAATTTTATGTAAGGTTAATCTTAATGTCAGCAAGCTCCAGTTAAAATTTCATAAATTTTGGAGTTAATTTGCTATCCCAAATAATTCTGCAAAGCCCAACTGTTAAATTTGAAATTCAAAAACCCTGCACTGTTCCTTGGGCTGAGCCGCATTCATATCTGGTCAAGCCCAACCCCATCAGACCTCCTCTCCACCCACTTGAGGTCGTAGCCATTGGATTCAGATCCAACAGCCCCGACCTCCTCCTAAGCCATCACCGCGAGGTCCTCCCGCCTTGATGAGGTCACAGCCATTGGATCCAATCCAACAGCCATGACCTCCCCTTCGTATAAGCGCCCCAGGTCCTCCCCTTCGAGGTCCTCCTGACCTTGTGGACCTCCTCGGGTCAACTTATGCGCCAGACCTCCTCCGCTGCCAACCATCGCAGCTAAGACCTCCCTTTGCACTCACCTGAGGTCGTAGCCGTTGGATTCAATCCAAAGGCCACGACCTCCTCGGCAAAACATCACAGTGAGGTCCTCCCACCTCATTGAGGTCATAGCCCTTGGATCAAAAATCCATGGCCATGACCTCCCCTCACTGTCAAACCTTCAGACCTCCCCCTTGCCTTGTACGCATCAGACCTCCCCCACCCACGTGAGGTCTAGGCCGTTAGATGTAAATCTCACGGCCATGACCTCCCTTGTGCGTTGCGCAGCACCTTGGACCTCCTGTCCCTTTTCCCACGTGCGCTTTCGGGTTATGGAGATCGTAGGGCCACGACCTCCTCGCCCAAGATCGTGTGGCTGAGACCTCCTCCCAGTCACTTAAAACATAACGGTTCAAAATCCTATCCGAGGGCTAGGACCTCCCCATCTTTTTCATCCAGTGGTGGAGAGTTTCACCCTGTTCTTCTCCTTCCTCTATCGCGCGTGCTAGCCATGGCAGTGGAGAGGTCAGCGCTCAGTCTTGTCCAACGGCTCTGCTCTGGGCGCATTAAATGCGTGTCAGCTCTCGCCGCACCCTAGGCCATGCTCTGTCAACCTCCTCTGTCCCATCCATCTTGTCCACGCCCTGGACCTCCCATGGACCTCCCCATGGGCTAAGCTCACCATGAGCTTAACCCATGGTGCAGGACCTCCTGTGCCCTAGGTATAAAACCTTCCCCACTGTTGCCTTGGCTTCTTTTCCACTCTTCCCCCAATTGCTCTCGGTTCTGAGGAGCTCAAACCACTTTGGCCTCCTCTTGGCCGCCATTGTTGAAGCCCTTGGAGCTCCTCGGTGGCTTTGTTCCAGTGGCTCCCTCTTCAACCTCTTGCTCATTTGTGCTCCCCTAAACCTCCTGGAGTTAGCCCTAACTTCTCTGGGTTGACATTTTTCAGGAGGGAGCTAGTGGAGCTTGGAGCTTGGACTTGGGCAGTGGAGCTTCCTTGTCTTCCCCAACTCCGGTCATCACTTCCACGACCTCCTCAGCTCCTCGGGACCTCCAGGTAACCTCCTGATAGTCCCTAGAGCTTGGGCACACGCTTGAATGAAGTCGCGGAGCTTTATTTTGCAATTTGGTCGTTTGGCCGTGCATGTCACAATTGTCCTCTCTGGCTCGCCGACGTTCAAGGCCGTCGCCGCTGTCGAGAGGAGGTCCACTGGGTGCGCAAGACTATTGCACACTCAGTGGTGCCCCTGGATGTCGCCGGCGAGGTCTACATCGCCGGCGAGGACCATCTCTTCAAACCCGGGTCTTTGTCGGACAAGAACAGCGGCGCTATTGTCGTTTTTAGGACAAAGATCCGCCGCGTTTAATGCGCTAATCATTTGCTCAACCTCGTAATCATTGGCGTGTCTTACTGCCTTTAATCTCGCCCGTGCGCGCATTTAAGACCCCTCGCGCGCGGACCTCCTTGTGTCCCGCGCGCATTAATTCCTTGTCCGAGCGCGCGCAAGCGCTATATCGGCTGGCTCGGGGCGCCCAGACCTCCTCCGAGGAGATCTGAACGCCCAGACCTCCCTGCGCGATCGTGGTGTGCCCAGACCTCCCGGAGGTGCGAGGCGCAGAACCTCGCGTGGACCTCACCGGAGGTCTGCGGACGTTAAGACCTCCCTCGCGAGATCTGGACCGTTGCGGACCTCCCTTGTTAGATCTGGTCCGTCCCGGACCTCCCTCTCGTGTTGTGGCTCGTTGGATGCACAATCAACGGCCACGACCTCCCCTCTTCTCGCGCGTGCGCGCTGCTAGGAGGTCCATGACCTCTGGACCTCACGCGCGCGTGTGCGTTGTTTCTCCGGGAGGTCTTGAGCCGTTAGATCTATGATCTGTGGCTCACGTCCTCCCATGTCTTTGTGGTTTTTAGAAATTCCAGTGAACTGATAATTTGTGACTGAAAAAGGTATGAAATTCAAAAATGCATAACTAATTCGTTTTAAATCCAAATGTAGTGATTCAAATTGTGTTAAATCTGTTTTGACCTGGACTCCAATCTAAAAATGATTGTGAGCCCAGTTCAGCTCCAGAACATGGTTTTGCAAATATATTTCAAACCTAACTTTATTTGTCTCTTTAAAATTTCATTTAACTTGTAAAATGCATAAGTAATAATCTGTAGGTTATTTTTGAGTGAATCCAACTTTGTTGGCTTCCTCTGTTGATGCTCTAGCTGTTAAACTAGGATTTAGGCATGTCACTATTTTCAAAAAGCTTCCTTATGCATTTTAATTTTGTTCAAGTTCTTGTCTTTGAAAAATTATAAAACATGCATAATAGCTCCAAATGAGATGAACTCAATTGGGTTATTCATCTCATGAGGTGCTGGTTTTACAGTAAAATTTTGAGTATCACCAACCTGCTAGAAAATGTTGCCTAATAATTAAATTAGTGAATAGTGCAGTTTGGTATTTTTAGGGCTGAGCAGATTTGTTTTGCTCATATCTTTTGCATTAAGAATCCAAATCAATTGGTTCTTGTTGCTAAATTCCCTAAAAATCATCCCCTTGCTTCTGTAGAAATTTCAGAGCATTTGGAGTTTGGCTGCTGTTCTGTCTTTTGGATTTTCATCGTTCTTATCGATTCTTTTCGCTTTTTCGTTTAGGTGTTAACGAGTGTGTTGATCCCGAGAGTGACCCTCAGCAGCATATTGAGCAAAACCAGCAAGGCAAGCAGTTTGATCATATCCATAATGTCCCATTACTTTAAAGTTTAGTACTTTGTTTCACTTATATGTATGCATTGCTACTTTGTGTTAAAATTATCGATTAGTTGAGCCAATAGATGCATCTCCTGTAGGTAAAATGTTCATTCTCTACTACTAAGCCTAGGATTACCTTGCTGTGATGTAGAGTTTGTTGGATGAGCTCTCATCACTTAGTAGATTACGTTTTGATATGCTTAGCAATGCTTAGATAACGGTAGAAATGGGCGGTTGTCGACATTATGTCGATAACCTTGATCACACTAAAATTATTATTCCATTATGTACCTCTTGTGCTTATTACCTTGTACACTAATAAAACAAAAATGAAAATAAGACTGTTATTGACTTGGGCACAATGGATGATTGGTGTGATTTGTTGGGTGTGAGCGGAATGGTGCCTAAGTCCCCAAGGACCGAGTTACTTGTGTCACTAAGCCAAACGCTTTTGCGTGCTAACCACACGAGGGGGATATGGGACCTCTCTTGACTAAGTACTTTGGGAGGTGTTAATTATGAGCTAGTCGGTGGGTGTGCTAAAAATAAATTGTGTGAATGTGTGGTGTGGGAGGGAGCATTAGCGCATCCGTTAGGGTCCGACTAGTGTGTCCTTAATCAGAGGACCCGGTTTATTAGGCTTGTAATACTTAGTCATCCATTGACCCTAGCATCACAAACATAATAACTCCGTGTCTTGAGATATGTATACTTCCTTAAATGCAAGATACACACTCTTTACAAAATCATGCATCAAGTTCATACAAGACATAGAACCAAGCACGAACTAGAATGAAAGACATACATAATATAGAGAGAGTTATTACAAAAGGAGAGGCCAACAGGCCAAACAACAAATACAAAACTAAAGTAAACAATGAAGCAAAAGTGCCATAAGATGGCCATAAACAAAAGCCAATTAGTGTGCCTTTACCCACAAGGCAACCAACCGGACCGCCAAGCTAGTCGTCAAACCCGGCACATCTCACAAGAGTGAAGCCCTTGGGGCTCACCTTCTTTCTCTGCAACAAAGTTATTAAGCAAAGCAAATGAGTACGTAAATGTACTCGCAAGACTGACGTGTAATATAACAGAACTATAGTTTAACTACATGCAAGCTTTATTTAGTGGATGAGGCTTTGGACTCATTTAGCATAAAGCAAGTTTTCATTTGCAATAATGTAATAGATTGAAAGCAATTTGGACAAAGCATTTTTAATTGTTGAAGTATCAACGATACAATAATACTAACAACAACAAGAACAACCTGGAAGTGACTAACCCAATAGTCACCACAACAATAGTATGAACATCCATTCATACCAACCATGTCAAGTTTTAATTAAAGGTTGTAGTCTAGTTCTTGAACGACCTTACCAAGCATGTCCATAACCTAGGACGAGGCTATTCGAATAGTTTTAACCCTGCAGGGGTGTACCAATGTACCCACACGTCAGACCGCCTTTTCGCCACTAGATTTAGCACACTTCCTTTGGTATGCCGGCACGGCTAAGTCCTACGAGACATTTCCAATGGATGATGCTAATTAAGAGCCGCCTCCCACGGGGATAAGGACACATTAGACAGCCTAACCGGTCTGCTAATGCTCCCCTCCCAACACCACACACATACACACAATTTTAACACACCCACCAACCAGCTCATAATTAACACCTCCCAAAGTACTTAGTCAAGAGAGGTCCCATATCCCTCTCGTGTGGTTAGCACGCAAAAGCGCTTGGCTTAGTGACCCAAGTAACTCGGTCCTTAGGGACTTAGGCACCATTCCGTTCACACCCAACAGATCACACCAACATCCATTGTGCCCAAGTCAAACAGTTTGGTTTTCATTTTTATTCATTTACAAAGTAACAAGGCACAAGGAGAATATAATGGAATAATAATTTTTGTATGATCGAGGCCATCGACATAATGTCGACAACCGCCCATTTCTACCGTTATCTAAGCATTGCTAAGCATGACACCGGAAAGATAAAAAGAGCATAATAAAATCACCGGGCTCTAATTCACCAGCGATATTAGTAACTTATGGTTTGTGGCAGGGGGTAACAACTTAGAGGCAACAATGCAATAGGAATAGCTACCTCTAAACGATAAATTACTTTGACACAAAAGCATGCATACATACAAGTTAAACAAAATATTAGACTTTGAAAGTAATGGGATTAAGCGGGATATGATCAAACTGCTTGCCTTGCTGGAGTTAACCAATTTTCTGCAGAGTAACACTCACGGATCAACCCACTCGCCAAGACGTAATCGAAAAGGCGAAAAGAATCGATAAAACGACAAAACCACAAGGACAGCACAACAAACAAACTCCAAATACTCTGAAATTTCTACAGCAGCAAGAGGATGATTTTTAGAGAATTTAGCAACAAGAACCAATTGATTTGGATTCTCAATGCAAAAGTTATGAGCAAAACAAATCTGCTCAGCCCTAAAAATACCAAACTGCCACTATTCACTAATTTAATTATTAGGCAAAATTTTCTAGAAAGGTGGTGATACTGAGATTTTTACTGTAAAACCAGCAACTCATGAGATGAATAACACAATTGAGTTCATCTCATTTGGAGCTATTATGCATTTTCTCTACTTTTTCAAAAACAAGAACTTGAACAAAATTATAATACACAAGTAAGCTTTTTGAAAAGAGTGACAAGTCTAAATCTTATTCTAACATTTAGTTTACTAACAGAGGAAGCCAACAAAGTTGGATTCACTCAAAAAGGAGCTCTAGAGAATTACTTATGCATTTTACAAGTTAATTTGAATTTTTATTGCAACATTTAGAGTTAGTTTTGAAAACTATTTGCAAATGCATGTTCTGGAGCTGAACTGAGCCCATAACCATTTTTAGATTAGAGCCTAGTCCAAACCAGAGCTACAAAAATTTGAATCACTCTATTTGGATTTAGATTGAATTAGTTATGCAATTTCAAAGTTCATACTTTTTTCAGTTTACAAATAAGTGCTCACTGGAATTTCTAAACTTTCAAAACAGAGAGGGAGGACGTGAACCGTTGATCTAAATCAAACAGCCCAAGACCTCCAGAGGAAAACGCGCACGCGCCTGCGCAGGTCCAGAGAACATGGGCCGTTGATCTTGGATCCAACGGTCCATGTCCTCCCTGCCACGCTGCGCGCAACGGAGGGGAGGTCGTGGCCGTTGATACCGCATCCAACGGACCACAACACATGAGGGAGGACCGGGACGGTCCAGATCAAACGAAGGAGGTCCTGAGCGGCTGAGATCTTCCAAAGGAAGATCTAAACTATCAAGATCTCCCAAGGAAGATCTACATCGTCAAGACCTCTCGAGGGAGGTCCTGGACGGTCCAGATTTTCCAAGGGAGGACCTTCATGGTCTAGATTGCCCCAGGGAGGACCTTAACGGTCAAGACAACAACAAAGAGGTCCTGGACGGTTCAGATCCACTTGGGGTGGTCCTGAACGGCCAAGATCTAACAAAGGGAGGTCCTAAGCAGCTCAGATTTCCACTAGGAGGTCTGGGCGGCTAGGATTTACCCGAGGAGGTCCACAAAGGTTAAGAGGAACTCGAGGAGGTCCTACACGGTGGAGATTAACACAGGGAGGACCTCAACGGCTAAGATCTCCCATAAGGAGGTCCTAGCGGTCAAGATCGCAAGGAGGGAGGTCCTGGGGGTTGTCCTTACAAAAGACCATCGGTGGTCTTTTGCAAAGAGGACCCCGAGGGGAGGTCCCAGATGGCTAAGATGGCCCCGAGGAGGTCCTAGCCGTAGATCTAAGATGGACGGCACAAGACCTCGCACGAGCGCTTAAGGACACATTAAAAGCTACAATGATTGGAGATGATTAGCCATAATTGGGGGAGGTCTTTGTCTTAACGACAACGAAGATGATGCCATTGTCGTCCCGACAAAATCCCGAGAGGCTACAAGGCTCGACGTCGGCGATGAGGACCTCGGCGCCAACCAAATGGAGCATCAATGTGTGCGCAATAGTGTTGCGCTGCACCGACCACTTCGGCCTCGGCGGCGGCGTTTAAGTCGCCAAGCCGGCCGAGAGGAACGAGATGATCAACACAAAAAAACACAAACAATGATAAAGAGCTCCGCAGCGCTCATTCAAGCGGGTGCCCAAGAAAAGCTCCGCAACAACATACACGCGGGTGCCCAGCTAGAGGACTATCGGGAAGTACCCGAGGTCCCAAGAAGCCGAGGAGGTTGGAGGAGCTTCGGTGACACCGAGCTTTTGCCGGGCGCCGAGGAAGACAAGTGGAGGAGAGGACTAAGAAAAACCAAAGCACCAAGTCATCACCATGTGCTCCACAAAGTTATGAGGTGCTCGAGAACAAAAGATTAAGAGGAGGAGGTCCATACCGGATTTGACACAAAGGGAAAGCTCACGGCCATGCCTCCAACTTCACTAGCCCCTCCTCGCAAAGGCCAACCCCAATGGAGTTAGGGTTAAGACTTCCAGGAATGAAGAGGAGCAAAATGAAGCAGAGGCCGAGAGAGAGAGAGCCACTGGAGTACTGCCACCGAGGAGCTCCAATGTGCTTCAATGGCAGCCAAGGAGGTCAAAGTGGTTTGAGCTCCTCGTAACCGAGAGTAAGATGGTGAGGTGTGGAAAAGAAGCTAATGAAGGCAAAGGGGAGCTTCTATAACCCAGGACATGGAGGTCATGAGCCAAGGGTTAAGCTCACGGTGAGCTTAGCCCATGGCGCGGTCCATGGCCTGGACAAGACAATGGATGTGATGGGGCAGTCGAGGCGGCATCTAGGGCATGGCCTAGGGCGAAAAGGCACTGACACGCAATAAATGCGCACAGGCACAGAGCCGTTGGACAAGACATGCCACTGACCTCCTCACTGCCATGGCGCGTGCGCGCCAGAGCTAGGAGAAGAACAGAGCATGCCTCCCAACCGTTGGATAAGACTTCGGGGAGGTCCTAACCATCGGATGTGATTTTTGAACCGTTATGTTTTAAGTGACTGGGAGGAGGTCCTAGCCATGCGATCTCCATCGCACGGCTGCGAATAGATCAGGGAGGTCGCGCGCGGTAAAGGGTTAGGAGGTCCTAGCCTTTCGATCTAAATCCAACGGCTCAGACCTGATGGGGAGGACTCATTCACAACAAGGCCACGATCGCAACATGTGGGAGGTCACCGCCATTGGATCTTAATCCAACGGCGCAGATCAAGTGAGGAGGTCATGGCCAAACCGCACAACAGAGAAGGAGGTCACAGCTAGCTAGATTAAAATCTAACGGCGCAGAAGATGATAAAGGAGGTCGTGGCGGTTAGATTAAAATCTAACGCTACGAGATGATAAAGGAGGTCGTGGCGGCTGGATTTTAATCCAACAGCACGCACTGAGGCTTGGAGGTCTTGGCCTGGGCAAGACATCGGATCGGGATGGGAGGTTGTGAGCGTTGGATCTGATCCAACGTTACGACCTCGACTAGGTGAGAGGTTTGATGCGCTAGAAAGCGAGGAGGTCGTGGCCTTGGATTTTAATCCAACGGCGCACAACAATTGAAGGGAGGTCTTATGCGCTAGATATCAAGGGGAGGTCCTTGCTGCGATGAATTGCAATGAGGTCCGAGTGGTTTGATAGCGAGTGGAGGTCATGGCCATGGATCTTTGATCCAACGGCTATGACCTCGATGAGGTGGGGAGGTCTCACGGTGTTGACGCGGAGGAGAGGTCCGTGCACAAGACAAGCAGAGGAGGTCGTGGCGGTTGGATTTTTATCCAACGGCCATGACCTCGCAGTGGGAAGGAGGTCTCGATGAGTTGGTTGAGAGGAGGAGGTCGTGGTGTTAGATATGAATCCAACGACACGACCTCAAGTGGTTTAAGGAGGTCCGGTGAGTGAGGAGTGGGTTGGGTTCAACCCAGATAGGAAAATGGCTCGGCCAAGGAACAAAGGTAAAATTTTGAATTCAATGTTAATAGCTGAGACTTTAGGGATTCATTTGAGATAGCAATTCAACTCCAAAATTTATGAAATTTTAACAGGAGCTTGCTGACATCATGATTAACCTTACAGAAAATTTCCAGAGGTTTTTATGCACTACATTTTTCTCAGGAAATTCATTAAGGCTGTTCAAGAAATTGTTTTACCTCCAAAAATTATCAAACAAGTTTTATAACTCATGATATTTTTCAGAGGGGTCCCACAACATTTCTAGGACCAAGGAAAATTATTCCGAAAAGTTTGGCACAAGATTTGTGGCAAGTGGAACATGAGTTTGACTTTTGTCAACAAGAGGTTAGTGTTTTTGGATAACACAACTCTTGGACAAAAATTTAAGGTGAGTTCAAGAATTTCAAGATGTGAGAAAAAGTTTTAATTTCTACACTTTTAACTACATTTGAAACAAACACCGATTAGGTATTTGGGATGTTACATTATCCCGTGGGTTATGGCTCTTAATTAGCATCATCCATTGGAAATGTCTCAGAGGACTTAGCGTGCTTGAGATACCAAAGGAAGTGTGCTAAATCATGTGGCTAAAAGGCGATCTCGATGTGTGGGTACATTGGTACACCCTGCAGAGTTAAAACTATTGAATAGCCTCGCCCTAGGTTATGGACATGCTTGGTAAGGTCGTGCAAGAACTAGACTACAACATTTAATTAAAACTTGATGGGTTGGTATGAATGGATGTTCATGCTATTGTTGTGGTGGCTATTGGGTTAGTCACCTCCAGGATTGTTGTTGTCTATCTTATTGTTATTATTGTTACTTGTCTCATTGTTACTTGCAAATTAAAATGAATTGCAAATCTGCTTTGGAAATTATTTAAATATTGCAAATGAAAACTTGCTTTATGCTAAAATAAGTCCAAAGCCTCATCCACTAAATAAAGCTTGCATGTAGTTAAACTATAGTTCTCGTTATACTACACGTCAGGTCTTGTAGTACATTCTTTGTACTCATTTGCTTTGCTTAATAACCTTGTTGTAGAGGAGGTAAAGTCCAAAGGACTTTACTTTTGTGAGATGTGTTTGCGGTTGGGAATCGAGCTAAGCGCCTTGGTTGGTTGCCTTGTGGGCTAAAGGCAAACCTTGTGGCTCCTTTTGTTTATCGCCATCTTATGGCATGTTGCTTCATTGTGTTATCTTTTATTGTTGTATTTGGCCTACGGCCTTTTGTAATAACTCTATAATTATGTATGTCTTTTATTCTAGTTCGTGCTTTGGTTCTATGTCTTGAATGGAATTGATGCATGATTTTGTAAAGGGTGTGTATACCGCATTCAGGAAGTATACATATCTCAAGACACGGATTATTATGTTTGTAATGCTAGGTCAATGGATGACTAAGTATTACAAGCTTAATAAACCGGGTCCTCACAAAGTTGGTATCGAGCCATAACGACCATAGAAACCCTAGCTTGGTCGCGTTAGGATGTTTTGGAAAACTTATTTTCAAAATATCAAATGGTTTGTGAAAGCTTAAGTAAAGTCTCTACTTTTACTCCTTACCTATCTTAGCTTTCTTCTCTCATCTTATTCTAATTTGAGTTTAAAAGTTGTTTTCCCTCTCCTTCCCTCAAAAGATAGTTGTTATCGATTAATTGGGTTTTGGGAATCAATGAGTTTGGCAAATTGAAGTGTTAGCTGCCCATTTACAAGGTTTTGAAGCTTCTGGAATGGCCAATTTCAACTGGAAGCTTGGGTGAAAAATCTGGACAGCAAGCTCAAGGTTCTAATTAGGATAGATAATGAGAGGATAATTCAACTAAAACTTGTGGGAATGAAAGGGTAAGATGTGATACTAGTTAGCTAAGTATCTAACACTCATTTCGCTGGTTTAACCTTGCTTTTGAGTAGAAATAGAGCTAAAGTAGCTTGCTGAAATTTTATCTTCTCAACCAATTACTCGTTCATTCAATACGGGATAATTGCATAGAGAAGTTGAGCTTAATTCTTAAGTGACCCCTGCTGTTTTTAGAGTCTTTTGGAGGATTTACAGTCCATTTACTTGCTGTTTTAGCCTTCGATTGGGGTGATAATCCATTCCCTAGTCGTTAGCTTTTCGCTTTTCTTTCGGCTTTGTTTTATGGGTCTAGTTGCTAACCAATTTTCGTCAGAATAACAGATGGCGAGTCAGACCAGAATGTGACCAGGTTGGCAATTGGTCCGGACGAGGAGCTTCCTCCTCCTCCCACCATGGCCGAGGTTCTTCTTCGATAGAGCGCAACTGCGGATGACAGAGAGTGCTATCGATGTCATCGCGCACAACACTTCACTTACCGGTGCTTCAGATCCGGGCAAGGGAGTGGACATCGCCTCGTGGGGGCCTCATGGAGTTTCTTCGTACTCATTTCCACCTTTTCTAGGTCTGAGGACTCGCTCGATGCGCATTTAATCGCTTGCTCGGTGGAGCTGGCTCAAGATCGCAGAGTGCCGGGAGCACGAGAAGGCGCTGCTTGCATCGCACCACCGGAGGGTGCAGCTTTGTCATGGTGGGAGAGCTTTCTCGCCATGCAGCCCGCAGAGCACACCGTCACTTGGGAGGAGTTTCAGATCGCCTTCCGTCGATCTCATATCTCACCGCTTGATGAACATCAAGAAGCAGAGTTCCTCGCCTCAAGCGGGCGAGCTCACCGTGGAGTATGTGTACGAGTTCAACCATCTTGCTCGTTATGCTCCCGAGGAGGTGGCCACTGATATGGCCAAGCAGGCTAAGTTCAGGGGTGGCTTGTCCGAGGAGCTTAAGGACAAGCTATCCATCGTCGACTTCCCAGATTTCCAGACCTTGGTCGACAAGGCCATCGTCGCGGAGCACTCTGGTAGGGAGCTTATGGATTCCCGCAAGCGCAAGTGGGAGTCCTACAAGTCGTCCAAGACCAGCTTCTTCGCCCGAGCTGGCCTCGGGGTACCATCAAGAGGCTTTATACCCCGAGGTTGCCAAGACTCTACCCGTCGTCCTTCGCAGCCGTGGCCCCACCACGCACTCATGAAGTCATCCGGTGGCCCCCGCAACCCACTGCCGGGTCACTTGTTTACCAAGATTTTAAGGCATTATGCAAACCAATGCCCTAAGAAGATCGATCAGCCCCTTGTCCTAATGGAGGACGCGGCAAGGTGGTGGATCTTCTCGATCAAGATTGTCCCGTGAGCCCAAGGGCGGGCAATGGTCGCGTCAACACCATCTCTCGCCGAGGAGGCACAGGAGGCACCGACGCCGTGTTGGGTACGCTTGTTTTTATCGCTTTATTTGATTCTCGAGCATCTCATTCTTTTGTATCTCATTTTTGTCAGCTGTTAGTGATCTTTTTGTTTGCTCCTATGTTGGTCCTGTTGCTCATTCGCCTCCTGGTTCGGAGTTGAGAGCGGAGTTGGAGTGCGTGGATATTCCTATCGAGATTGAGGGAGTAAGATTTTCAAAGAAATCTTATTCTCCTCAATGCAAAGGAGCTTAGATGTGATTCTGGCATGGATTGGTTGTCCCAAAGACATGGGGCAAATCGATTATGCCTGAAGCTCATCTATCTCACCACTCTTCCCATGAAAGGTGTTCGCCGCTAAAGTCGCCAGCCCTCATCTCTTCAGACTTGAAGCGAAGCCCCGGATATTCGTGAAGTCCCAATGGTATGTGACTTCATGGATGTCTTTTCCGACGATCTTCCAGGATGCTACCAGTTCGTGATCTCGAGTTTGTCATCGAAGTTGGTTCCTGACATGTTCTCGATTTCAAGAGGCCTTTATCGGATGCCACCGAATGAGTTGGTGGAGTCAAGAAGCAACTTAATGAGCTTCAAGAGAAGGGTTTCATTCGCCTCTAGCTCGTCTCGTGGGGTTGTCCGGCTATCTTCGTTAAGAAGAAGGACGGTACTTATGATAAAGGCCGACACCGCTCGCTTAATGAAGTGACGGTAAAGAACAAGTATCCTTTGCCCCGCATCGATGATCTCATCGACGCTTATCCGGAGCCCGTGTGTTCTCCAAGATTGATTTGAGAGTGGATATCATCAAGTTCGATTCGACCGAGGATATTCCCAAGACGGCTTTCTACTCGCTATGGTTTGTATGAGTATACCGTCATGTCGCTCGCTTGACCAATGCTCGCCGCTTTGTTCATGAACCTCATGAATTCGTGTTTATGGAGTATTTGGATAAGTTTGTCGGTCTTCATCGATGATATTCTTATCTACTCCAAGAACGATGAGGAACACGCCGAGCATCCGCTTGTGTTGGGCAAGCCGTGAGCACCACCAGATCAGAGCGGTTCAAGAAGTGCGCTTTCGTTAAAGGAAGTGGCCTTTCGGGCCATGTGCTTTCAAGCCGAGGCATAGCCGCTGATCCTAGCAAGGTCATTGATGTGCTATCCTCGAGTCACCCTGCTCAACATCGACAAAGCGGAGTTTTCATGTTTAGCGGGATATTATCGTCGCTTATCGAGAACTTCTCCAAGATTGTGAAGCCGATGACTGAGTTGCTCAAGAAGGACAAGAAGTTCGTGTGGTCCGCTGAATGTGAGGGAAGTTTCAAGTACTCAAGACGCGCTTTGACCACCGCCTCCTTGTCGTTTCTTCCCGATATCCATCTGAGCTTCGATATCTATTGCGATGCTTCTCATCGAGGCCTTGGTTGTGTCCTTATGCAAGAAGACAAGGTAGTGGCCTATGCATCAAGGCAATTGAAACCTCATGAACTCAACTATCCTACCCATGACTTGGAGTTAGTCACGTGATTCATGCACTTAAGATTTGGCGACATTACCTTATCGGTAATCCTTGTGAAGTGTATTCGGATCACAAAAGCTTGAAGTATTTGTTCACCCAAACCAGATCTGAACCTCGTGCAAAGGAGATGGTTGGAATTGATCAAAGACTATGATGTGGGTATTCACTACCATCCGGCAAGGCTAATGTCGTTGTCGATGCGCTTTAGTCGCAGCGCATTGTAATGCCTTGTCGCCAAGGAGCTTCAAACACCCTTATTGAGGAGTTTCAATGCCTCAACTTGGGTTTGGCTGAGCATGGTTCCTCGCTACCTTGGTTGTGCACCAACCTTGGTGGATCGTGGTCAAGGCCGCCAAAGAAATGGATCCCAGCAGGAACAAAATCAAGGAGAATGTCAAGAACAGAACCGCCAAGTGCTTCTCTGAGGATGAGCATGGTGTTGTGAGGTTCGGGCAACGCCTTGTGGTTCCAAAGGACATGGATATGCGGGACTTAATTCTCTGCAAAGCCCATGATTCTCCTTGTCCATTCATCGCGGGGCCACCGAGATGTATCAGATCTCCGCCGAGATTTTGGTGGACTCGCATGAAGAGGAGATTATGCGGTGTTCGCCGCCAAGTGCGACGTGGTGTTGTCGTGTGAAGGCTTAACATCGGCCCAAATGATTGCTTCAACCTTTGCCGCCTCGAGTGGAAGTGGATTCAATCTAATGGATTTCATCACCGGTCTACCCACATCCCCAAAGAAGAATGATGCCATTTGGGTCGCCATCGATCGATTGACTATGGTGGCACATTTCCTTCCTGTCAAGACCGACCTTCTGTAGGTCTTTTGGCGAGCCTCTCGTTGTTCAAGATCGTGAGTTTGCACGGTGTCAAGACGATTGTGTCGGATCGTGATCTCTTTTCACGCCTCATTTTTGGCATAGCTTGCAAAAGGCTATGGAACTCGTTTGCTTTCAAACAAGATATCATCCCTAAACCGATGGTCGATCGAGAGGGTCAACCAAGTTTTAGAAGACATGCTTCGGTTTGTGTTCTTTCCTATGGGAAGCATTGGGAGAAATGCTTACCATTCGCGAAGTTTTCTTACAACAATGCCAAAGCCGCCTCGGATGGCACCATTCGAGGCCTTATACGGAAGAAAGTGTAGAACCCTGCTGTATTGGTCTCGAGACCGCCGAGACCTTTCTTTGGTCCGGACTCGATCAATGAGGCCGAGAGTCAAGTTCACTTTTATTCGGGCCGCCTTCGCACAACTCAATCTGCAGCAAAAGAGCTATGCGGATCGCCGCCGCCGTGAGTTGAGTTTTGAGCCTAATGACTTTGTTTATCTCAAAGTCTCTCTTTGAAGGGCCATCAACGCTTCAAAGGTCAAGGGCAAGTTAGCTCCTCGATATGTGGGTCCCTACCGCGCTATCGAGAAGAAAGGAGCTATTGCATATAAGTTGGAGTTGCCTTCTGCACTTGAGGGGGTACATGATGTGTTCCATGTGTCCCAGTTGAAGAAGTGCCTCCGTGTTCCAACTGAGGAAGCTCCGTTGGAAACTCTCGATGTCCAACCAGATCTCGACCTATCGCGAGCACCCTATTCGTGATACTCGATGAGGTCAACGAAGAACTAGGAATCGCTCCATTAAGTTCCTTAAAGTTCAAGGGTCGAACCATTCCGAGGATGAGGCTACTTGGGAAAGGGAAGATCGCTCAAGGCGGACTACCCTTCCTTCTTTTTCCGAGTAAGCCAAAATCTCGGACGAGATTTCAGATGGGGGGAGATTTTGTAACATCCCAAATGGTTAATTAGGGTTTGTTTCAAATGTAATTAAAATGTGTAGGAATTAAAACTTTTTCTCACATGTAATTTTGTCCAAGAGTTGTGTAATCCAAAAAAAAAACACAAAGTTATTGTTGACCAAAAGTCAATTTCATTTTCCATTTGTCACAACTCATGTGCCAAACCCTTGAAATAATCTTACTTGGTCCTAAAGTTGATATGGGGACTCTTCAAAAATATCACAAGTTGTAAAACTTGTTTGATAAATTTTGGAGGTAAAACAATCCTTTGAACAGCCTTTAAGAATTTCCTGAGAAAAATGCAATGCATAAAAACCTCTGAAAATTTTATGTAAGGTTAATCTTAATGTCAGCAAGCTCCAGTTAAAATTTCATAAATTTTGGAGTTAATTTGCTATCCCAAATAATTCTGCAAAGCCCAACTGTTAAATTTGAAATTCAAAACCTCAAGACTGCTCCTTGGGCCGAGCCGCATTCATATCTGGTCAAGCCCAACCCCATCAGACCTCCTCTCCACCCACTTGAGGTCGTAGCCATTGGATTCAGATCCAACAGCCCCGACCTCCTCCTAAGCCATCACCGCGAGGTCCTCCCGCCTTGATGAGGTCACAGCCATTGGATCCAATCCAATGTACCATGACCTCCCTTCAGATAAGCGCCTTCCAGGTCCTCCCCTTCGAGGTCCTCCTGACCTTGTGGACCTCCTCGGGTCAACTTATGCGCCAGACCTCCGCCGCCAACCATCGCAGCCTAAGACCTCCTTTAGACCACTGAGGTCAGAGCTGGATTCAATCCAAAGGCCACGACCTCCAAGAAACATCACAAGGAGGTCCTCCCACTCATTGAGGTCATAGCCCTTGGATCAAAAATCCATGGCCATGACCTCCCCTCACTGTCAAACCTTCAGACCTCCCCCTTGCCTTGTACGCATCAGACCTCCCCCACCCACGTGAGGTCTAGGCCGTTAGATGTAAATCTCACGGCCATGACCTCCCTTGTGCTATGCAAGACCTTGGACCTCCCCGCCCTTTTCCCACGTGGCGCTTTTCGGGTTATGGAGATCGAGGGCCACGACCTCCCCGCCCAAGATCGTGGCCGAGACCTCCCAACCACTTAAAACATAATGGTTCAAAATCCTATCCGAGGGCTAGGACCTCCCATCTTTTTCATCCAAATGGTGGAGAGTTTCACTGTTCTTTCTCCTTCCTCTCGCTCGCATAGCTATGGCAAGGGAGAGGTCACGCTCAGCCTTGTCCAACGGCTCGCTCGGGCGATTAAATGCGTGTCGCCTCTCGCCGCACCCTAGGCCATGCTCACAACCTCCTCCGTCCCATCCATCTTGTCCACGCTCGACCTCCCATGGACCTCCCCATGGGCTAAGCTCACCATGAGCTTAACCCATGGTGCAGACCTCCTGTGCCCTAGGTATAAAACCTTCCCCATCACTGTTTTGGCTTCTTTTCCACTCTTCCCCAATTGCTCTCGGTGCCTCGAGGAGCTCAAACCACTTTGGCCTCCTCTTGGCCGCCATTGTTGAAGCCCTTGAGCCCTCGGTGGCTTTGTTCCAAAGGGCTCCTCTTCAACCTCTTGCTCATTTGTGCTCCCCAAACCTCCCGGAGTTAGCCCTAACTTCTCTCGGGTTGACATTTTTCAGGAGGGAGCTAGTGGAGCTTGGAGCTTGGAGCTTGGAGCTTGGAGCTTTTAGTAGGCGTTGTGTTTGTATCCGATGTCATGACTTAGCATGGCCCATATGCTGTGTTTCAAGAGTCATGTAACACCTAACCCCTTAATGTATTGCAATCATTCTAGGCTTTGTAATGTACTTGCTTCGTTCTCCTCGTTGGTTTGAAGTTCTTCTGTTGTGCTCTAGAGGGCCAGTAAACCCTCATATATCTCCTCTAGTTCTAAGTCGAAGTTGTTCCTCAGATGGCACCAAAGAGCAAGAAGCAATTAAATGATGTGGTGTCACACAAAAGGATGACAAGCAGAGGCCACAGACGCCTACCCCAAAGAAGCTAGCATTTCTTAGCACTCATCATTCAATCAACAATAAAATTTCACCACCAAGAGCTCCAACTCCAAATTCAAGGCGCTCCAAAGGGAATGTTTTTCAGACTCCCGCCCACCGACGACCAGAGCACCCAAACCAAGGAGCCCACCTTCACCGCTTGCAACTGGAGAGAAAGGACACTTTCACAACAGATGCCCCGAAGAAGTCATTGAAATATGCCCTAGAGGCAATCATAGAGATGATTATCTTTCATTATGTTCATGACATTGATAATGTGTTATCTTGTTCCTAGAATAATATTGTTAATATTTATTATCAAGTATGTGACTTGGTTGTGAAACTCTATTTTTCTCGATAATTATTCTTATACGATCCTCGTCAGTAAACATATGAGGACACATATGAATAGACTAGCATATGTATTGGTTGATGACTATGTTTCACGAGTCATAGATATGGAGATATCAAACCAATAATATGGACACATGTTAGAGAACATGATGTTGCATAAGACCCACCTTGAGACACTATTGAGATTGTTATGAATCTATGTGTCGTTAGTTGGTCTCAAGCAATGATGATGTATAATCCTTAGACCCGAGAACAAAGATGGTTTCCTACATGTGTATGGGCACTCTTAGGGTTGCCAAACGCTACACCGAATCGGGTAGTTATAAAGGTAGCTTTCGTGTATGCTCAAACATGGAGAGGAATGTGACTGGTCTGATATGGGATTTGCCCGCCCTAACATAACAGAGATGTCTCTGGGCCCTCGTTGATCGGATAAAGAAAGTGCATGGCCATGCCACTAGTAGTCGAAGTGTTCGACCACGTAAGTTATCTCGACACTCGTCGAGAAAGTATTGAACAATCCATGGATGACACTATATCTCACCGGAGTTCGACCGCACATCGTGAGGCAAAGGAGTATACACGAGTAGGTCGCTTAGTTCGAAAAGTTACAGACTGGTCGTTATACAGATACGAGCTGGTCATAGACTGGTCGAACGTAGTCACAGAGTGGTCGTAACCTGGTCGTAAGCAATTACGAACTGGTCGTGACCAAATACGAACTGGTCGTATAAAGATAGGACCTAGTCGTAAGTGATGAGGACCTAGTCGAGATCATATTGCATTAAGGTTCGCCTCGATATAATTTGTGTGTATTCGAATCGATATGTTCTCGCTAGGAGTCACATTTACTCGTGATCTAAACGGTTTCCGAGTCACAACCAAACTACACATGAACCTACATGGTCACACACTTAACGGGTTGGAACAAACCAAGATTTAATACGATTCATAAACGTGTTCGGATAGGATCTGGCACGCAGCACTATATAAAGAGGTGCATGAGGGTGTTGGGAAGAGGGCGTGAAACACCACCGAAACCCTAGCCGCCATCTTCTTGAGAGCTCCGCCATGCGACTTGGTGCTAGCACACCGGCGTTCGGTTGTTCCTTCCTGAACGTGTGGATACCGTGAGAGGCGCTTACTACGATTGTCGACTTGAGGACGATCCGCGATCTTCACAAGGAACCACACCTTTGCCGAGGAGACGATCGACTACGCACTTAATCGATCGACTTGTCGGACATTGACGATCGACTACGACCATCGTGATCGACTTGTCGGACGTTGGACGATCGACTACAACCACTACATCGACGTGCTCTTCGTTGAACCAGCCGCCCAACCCTTCTTTCATTGCTCATAGGCTCGTGGTAACGATCTATGATCATCTACTTGCATGGCTTCCTCGGTTTATGTGGTAGAAATTTTTGTTTGTAGCTATCGTAGCCTACCCATAACCCTACGAAGCTTCGCCTTGGACGCAGTGCGAGAGGTGGCAAAGTGGATTTCGCCACCCATCAACTTAAAGGATTGCCCAGAGAAGTCGTCACATTAAAGACAACCATGTCACTACATCGAGGACCCAAAAGGCTATCACTTGCTTCTATTATGCATCATCGACAGCTGCAAATGATGCCCTAGTGGAAGCAAGGCGAAGAAATCAAATGTTTTTGTTGCGGCAACCTAGGACACCATGTGCCCAGATGTCCCTAATGGAATCTTGAAGAACCAGCAAGGAATGCCATCGTCACCAACCTCCGCTTCGGCAAAGAAGAACTTATCAAGTGCCCCAGCAAGGAGCAAATTGTGCATGCCGAAGTTCTACTACCAGAACCAGAAGCTCCACTGAATGCTATATGCTCTGAATGTGACAAGATAGGACATGCCACCCAATTATGTCCTCCAATACGACAGGATGTAAAAGGAACATGCTTCACATGTGGTCAATATGGACACTACTCCTACACATGCCCAAGACTCATCGTCCCTATCAGTGAGGAACACCATCACCAAGATCGCCCCACTAACCAAGTAGCATGCACGCTTATGGAGAAAAAGGACAACAGTAAAACTAATGCTACATAAACCGCCTAGTCTGGCGATAAGGACCACCACCAGTGAATGCCCGATGCTTAAAGTTGCGTGCTTCTCTTTAAGGACAAGACCATCGCCTCTAAAGATCGCTTCTCGCTTCGCTGGTCGACAAGGCGCTTGAGTTACAAAGGACAAGTTTCCAAGCCGCTGTGAGACTCGTCACGAATGAAGCTGGCAAAGGCAACTAGTATTGGGCACCCTTCATTTTAAGGGGGGTAGCTAGGCTACACAATAGTGTCAGGACACCTCATTGATGAACGATTACTATCCAAACTTTCGACACCTTGATGATAGCAATTTTTGAGCAACAAGCACTCCACGATGAAGTGAAGACAACTCCGATTTACCGAGAAGAACAAGGTCTCTCTATGTTTTCCTTCCGCCACAAGTCTTAACCCACTTTGCGCAAATTCTCTCTCCCGATTGCTCCAAAGAAAGGATAATGTGTCAAGCAAAACCCTGGAACCTATTGTTGGGTCACGGGTAGGCTACGATAGCTACAAACAAAAATTTCTACCACACAAACCAGGAAGCCATGCAAGTAGATGATCATAGATCGTTACCACCAGACGCCGCGAGTATCGGGAAGAAGGGTTGAGCAACTCGTCCAACGAAGAGCGATCGATGTAGTGGTCGAGTCGATCGTCCAACGCCCGAAGAAGTCGATGTAGTGGTCGCAGCTTGATCGCCTCTTCCAAAGAACGCTCTGCGTTCCTTGTGAAGGTCGCGATCATCCTCAAGCGCAACAATCGTAGTAGCGCCTACGGTATCCACACGCTCAGTGGAAGGAACAATCGAACGCCGGTGTGCCAAAGACTAAGTCGCACGGTGGAGCTCTCAAGAAGATAGCGGCTAGGGTTTCTGTGGTGTTTCACGCGTCCCTCCCAACAAATTTCATGCATCTCCTTATATAGTGCTCGTGACGGATCCTATCCGAACATCGCCATTTAATCGTATTCGATCGGGTCTGCTCCAACCCAACGTAAGTGTGACCTCAGAGGTTCATGTGTAGTCTGCCAGACTCGAAAACCGCTTCCGATCACGAGTCGAGCGGCTCCTAGCGTAACATATCGATTCCTAATACATACAAATTATATCTGACTTAACCTTAATGCAATATGATCTACGACTAGGTCCTCATCACTTCACGACTAGGTCCCATCTTTATACGACCGATCAGCTCAGATTTGGTCACGACCACTTCGTAATTGCTTACGCACTGTGTTACTTAACCACTCATGACTTCACGCTCGACCACCACAACCAGCTTGCATCTCAGATATGCACCAAATTCAGAATTATTCGAACTAGTTTACCTACTGTATACCCCTTTGCCTCACGATGTCCGGTCGAGCCCGTGAGATGTTGTGTCATCCATGGACTGCTCAATACTTTCGATTCAATGTCGATAACTTTACGTGGTCGAACACTTCGACTACTAGTGGCATGGCCATGCACTTTCTTTATCCGATCACAACGAGGGGCCCAGACATCTCTCCTGTTATGTTAGGAGGGCAAATCCCATATACGACCAATACAATCCTCTCCATGTTTCAGAGCATACCCGAAAGCTACCTTTATAACTACCCAGCTATTGTGTAGCGTTTGGCAACCCCTAAGAATACTCTTATACATGTAGGAAACCATGCCGATCTCAGTGTCTAAGGATTATACATCATCATTGCTTGAGACCAACTAACGACACATAGATTCATAACAATCTCAATAGTGTCTCAATGTGGGTCTTATCCAACATCATGTTCTCTAACATGTGTCCATATTATCGGTTTGATATCTCCATATCTATGACTTGTGAAACATAGTCATCAACCAATACATATGCTAGTCTATTCATATGTGTCCACATATGTTTACTTACTGTGGATCGTAAGAATAATTATCGCAGAATATAGAGTTTCACAACCAAGTCACATACTTGATAATAAATATTAACAATATTATTCTAGGAACAAGATAACACATTATCCAATGTCATGAACATAATGAAATATAATCATCTCTATGATTGCCTCTAGGGCATATTTCCAACACCTATTTGATGAGGACATCCCGATTGGACCAATTACACTGCACGGCTAAAAAGATTAATCAACAGTGAACTCGCCCTAGTTAAATTTGGTGTAACTTTACATGAGAACCGTTACTACCTAATGCTAGTATTTTAATTGTTCTCGTGTTTGTGTGTGAGGAGACTTTAGGACCACAAGGAGGCATGGATGCATGGAAGCATGCCTGGCATGCGCCTACAAGAAATAAAGTATTGGCAAGATAAAGAAAAACAAGAATACATGTATGATACATGTATATGTGTCAAGGTGACCATCAGATGCATGGAAAGCATTAGAGAGAATTGACACACATGCATGGACACGTGAAGACAAAAGGGATGGCACACGTGCATGGCTGCCCATTAGACAAAAGGAGTTGTTGCGTGCATGGCTGCCCATTAAACAAAGGAAGGGCCACGTTTGCATATCGTGCGGCTACCCCATTAAACTTAAGGTGCGTGTTGCACGCCGGATTTCTCTCTGCTTCGCTCGTGCGTGAGTTGGCAACCGAATCAAGTTGTTTATTGGGCCGAAGTACACAACGTGACATGTATTTATTTAGGACTTCCGTTCGGTTTCTAAACACCGAACAAGATATGAGTCGGACCGAGTGCCTTTAAATACTTAATGTACCGTGACTTGCTGAAGGGACGACAATTTTTATACAGATATCGATATATTCTTGATTCTAGAGTTTGAGCAATATTTGCCCCCACTAGAATTGGGAGTTCCAATCTGTTGTGTCGCTCCATTGTTCTTGTGATTCCTTGTGTTTTGCGGAGCATCGACATCGCCTAATTTGTGTGATCGTAGACGGGATCACGAGCGGTGGTTGGGCTAATTTTTGTCGAGGTTGTCAAGCTTGACAAGGTTGGCACCATCGGTTCGTTAGGGTTGCACGGATCCAAAGTTATCTTCGATCCCACGTCGGAAGATCGGGCATCCCCTCAGATCACTATTGCTAGCCAGTTGTAGCCCCCACCTCCTTCTTTCTATTCTACCAGAATGTCGGGGTCGAGATTCATGTTAAGGAGGGTAGGATTTGTAACAGCCTGTTTCCAGTTCTTGAACAGTAAATTTCAGACTTTTAATCATAGTTCCTTTCTTCTATTCGTAGTCCAAAAATCCTCTCGAAGTTTCAAATTTTCAAATCATGTTTAAATTCAATAATTCATTTTGTGGCATCCTTTTTCTCTCTTTTTCCTCCCTATCACTTCCAGCTGGACCCCACCCTTTTTTCCTCTCTACCACTTTCCTTGCTCGTTCTACCAAACAAGACGCGCCCATCCCATCCCTACGCTTCCATGCAATCGCCCATGCCTCGCTGCTGGCTTTCGTCGCACCAACTCTCCCAAATTTCCACGCAGAAACTCACCGTCACAGATTACTACGTGCTTACTTACTGCCACACCGACACGCTCGCTCTATGCTCGCACACATGCGCTCGTCGCAGCTCCCTACTACCGCCAGCTGCCGCCACGCCATCAAGGCCTCAAGATGCAGGCGGTCGGCACCCCCTCGCCTCCTGCCCATCCAGCACTCCCAGATGTCCCACGATCACAAGACACGCAAGTCGTTGTCTCAGACGCATGCTAGAGCACCAACTCCCCTACCATGCCTCACGTACCCTCGTCTCTGTCGGTTGCTTGCTAGAGGACCCACGCCGCGCCTGGACTGGCCGTGCCCAAAGCCCCAACAGCTCGCTCCTCCTTCTCCTCCCTCTTGTGGCTATTATAAGCCCTTAGCTTCCCCTTGCCCCCTGTCGACGATCGAGTCGCCGATCTTACGAAATAAAAGAGGAAAATGACGCGATATATCTTGGGAGATAATGGGGCTGCTCTTTATTGATATGAACTAGATTTACAGGGGGTACTCACGACCTGACTAAGGACTAATCCTGATTACACTGAGTATGAAGATTGCTATGCTAACCAATCAGACTTAAAGCACGAATCTTAAGGCTGATTACGTTGCTCTAATCTGATGCTGCTTATCTCCGATTGCTCTGGCTTCGATCTCTCTCTTTTGTCTTCTGCGCTTCACCCTTAAATAACTTCTGAGGAGGTGGCAGTTATTCCTGGAGAAGGCGTCCCTGGTGAAGCGTTAAGACTGGTGAGAGCGAGACGGTAGTTAACGATGTGTTAACTGCTCTACGGTTGAGTGTCTGTGAGACGTTCAACCGTATGGTGGTTGTTGTCAGTGTCTTAGGATTATATAGCATCGCATGGTTTGGAACATACATCACGTGTTCCATTCATCACACGGTAAAGATACCAGTTCGTAGCTTTTTCGAGCAGCTATCTGGTCGGAGTATAGGCACAAGACCTGGTCCGACCAAGGTACCCATTATGTAACCTCTGGAATCCTTACAACTAGTGAGGTCATTAGCCTTAGGGGTTACGACCATGAAGACGTATGGTCTTTTATTATGTATTAAAATATTACATAGATATTTTAATCCTCGCTACCAGCCCCGAACTTTAAATGAACAGTCGCGGTGAACACGCTTTTCCGACGGTCAGATCGGGCGTAATCCTATCTAATGTCGTGACATTCGAAGTGGTCTGTGTTTACTTTAAAGTTGACAACTTGCCTTGGGAACCAAAGAGTTTTTCTGTCCGTTGGACAAAAAGGTTTTGTCCATTGGACTTTAGATAAATCCCAATAGCAGTTAAAGATATGAAGCTATAAAATCCTCATTGCTAGGTTTTAGAGTTTTTACGCTTCCAAATCCCCTTCAGTTCCTTGCCAAGAAACTTTTCCGACCTCTTGTTGTTCTTCCGACCTCAAAGTCTCCCCCGACCACCACCCATCCCTTTGAGAAATTTCACCATGTCGGAGCAAATCACAAAGTGGATGGCTTCGGATCTGAATGAGAAGAAGCTTAAGGTGCTGGAGAAGATCGGGATGCTCCTGGACAGGAACCTAATCAGATGGAGGTCAGCAGCTGGAGAACACTTTCCAAGCCGCGAAGATGGGGAAATTCCAGTCTTCCTCGCCTACATCGAATGCAAGATGAGGGTACCAGTAGACAAATTCCTTCCCCGTGTTCTGGAGTACTACGGGGTGGAGCTAGTGAATTTGGCCCCTAATTCCATCGCCAACATCAGTATCTTTGCCTATTTATGCGAGGCGTACCTGGGAGTGCATCCAAATTTGAAGCTCTTAGGTACTTCTATCGGATGGTGATGTTGGGAAGATCCTTGGCCACTCCTGAAGATGCACGCTGTGCCTTCATGACGGGAAGGCCGATGAGTACATCCTGATGTACTCGAAGTCCTCGTGGTCGTCATGGAAAACGAACTGGTTTTACATGATGGTTACGAGGGACGATGGCCTCTACTTCGCTGGACTTAGGGCAAACGAGAATCCCAAGTGGAGGGGGACTGTGGAGAAGACAGGGATGGTTAGGTGATGGGTGGATGCCATTCGAGATCTAAAGATCAAGGACTTGACTTCCTGGCATCTGGTGAGAGATTTCACCATGCGCCGAATTAGTCCTCTAAAGCTCCGAACACAATCCTTGCTTTGGTTCATTGGTTGTGATGAAGCGATTATAGACTCACGAGATGGTAAGTCTTTGAAGAAGCTCCGACCAGTATAATTTACTAACTAATTATCGTAAGACCTTAAAAATGTCATTTGCCCCCTTTCTTTTTGAAGCCCTTTCTCCTAACGAGGTCAGAGAGCGGATCAAAACGATCTGCGCCGGGGAGCCTAGTGAGAAGGCTGCTTTTTCTAGAATATTGGCAATAGTCTCTACTAAAGAGAGACTAGCAAGACTTAAGGTAGATAATCAATTGTTCTTTATCTTATCTCTCTCTCTCTCTCTCTCTATATATATATATATATATATATATATATTCATCGATCGCTTTATTGATCTTGCTCTAATTTTGTAGGTGGTCGGATTGAGAGTTATACAATGGTGAGGATCAACATCCTACCTTGGTTCCGACCGATTCTCGCCTGGGAGGCGTTGAAGAGGATGATGCCCTTGAGGTAAAAAAGAGCTTTTGAAGGAATATATATATATATATATATATATATATATATATATATATATATATATATATATATATATTAGATAGAAAAATTCATCACCTAATCAAACTTGTTTTTTTTTTATTTAGGTGGGAGAAGTTGAAGGCTCTCGCAGAGCAGAGCTGGGAAATCGAGACCTCGAGTGGTCGTTTCATTTACTGCCAGCTTGTTAATCAAAACAACCTGATCCGACATCGATTTAAACTACACCCTCCCAATTCGATGGTCAGAATGGTACCCTCGATCGCTTGGTCGAGGATATCGCTCCGACCTTATGTTGGAAGATGTGAGGGGTATGACCAACCCTACCAACCTAGAGCCGGTAAAATTGGTCAGGAAGAAAAGGAAGGCTAGCGGTAGAGAGTTTACTCTACCGCGTTTCAAAGTCAAAACCAAGAAATCAACTAGGTATGTACAAATGAAAAGGGTCATATAAGTGCATACCTTTACCAATTTTTGATGACTTAGAGTTTTGAGCTTCCTTTCTTTGTTTTGAATAGATCTTTTGGTATTCCAGTCGTCTCTGACAATAATGTTCTTGAAGATTAGGCACCCAAGGAGGTCCTCGTCCAAAGCACTTCTCAAGAGACAATTCCTGAGGACAAAGTGGTCGAGGAAGCCCCGAAAGGTGTGTCTGTACCAAAGAAATGTTCAGGATCCGTTGGTTATTCTAACTCCTTCTGGAGGTAGATGCCCCCAAGGCCCTCAATAGGTCCCACCCTCTGTTGGTAATTCTCCCAAACTTAACAAATTCCCTTTTTCTCAGCGATTTATCGAGGATAAGGAGCTTGACGAGGCATGGGGAAGAATATCGGACCATCAAATCAAGATGAATCCCTATATCATTTTTGCCGGTCACAATGACCTGACAATTCGGGTAAGCATTTACGACTGGTTTCATAGCCTTTCTTAGAAGTTTACAAAAAACTTTTAAAGAGGAATGCTATTTTTGTAGCACCTGGTAGAAAACTTCGCTGTGGTCGGAGGACTAACTCAGCGAATAAAGGACTAGAAGAAGAAACATTCCGACTTGGAAAGTAAGAACCTTCTTCTTAACCTTCTTCCTTCTTCAATACTTTGTATTTCTTTAATCATTCTCCCTTATCATATTCGATAGATTTGGAGAAAATAAAAGAAGAGGTCGTGGCTGATAAAGCCAGAATAACTGAGCTTGAGGAAGAGAATCAGGCCAAGGACCGGTCGATCGCAGAGGCGATGACCAGACATGAAACTCTTGAAAAGAGGATTGAAGGTAATTGGTCGTAGACTTGACTAATTAACTCTTTCTAATCATGCTTACTTATTACTTGTTTTTACTCGTGTAGAGCAAACTCAAGCATTGAATAGAGCAAAGAAGGCTCTGGAATTTGAGCAGGATAAGGAGGCGGCTCTTGTGCAAAACCTTGATGAAAAGATTCATGCTTTAAACAAGATGATCTTTGATATTGGATCAGGATCAAGTCCACCTACCTTAAGAGATCCTGGGAGATAGTGGGGCTGCTCTTTATTGATATGAACTGATTTACTGGGGTACTCAATGACCGACTAAGGACTAATCTGACATAATCGAGTATGAAGATTGCTATGCTAACCAATCAGACTTAAAGCACGAATCTTAAGGCTGATTGCATTGCTCTAATCTGATGCTGCTTATCTCTGATTGCTCTGGCTTCGATCTCTCTCTTTTGTCTTCTACGCTTCACCCTTAAATAACTTCTGAAGAGGTGGCAGTTATTCCTGGAGAAGGCGTCCCTGGTGAAGCATTGCGACTGGTCGGAGCGAGACGTTATTTAACGATGTGTTAACTGCTCTACGGTTGAGTGTCTATGAGACGTTCAACCGTATGGTGGTTGTTACCAGTGTCTTAGGATTATATAGCATCGCGTGGTTTGGAACATACAACACGTGTTCCATTCATCACACGGTAAAGATACCAGTTCGTAGCTTTTTCGAGCAGCTACCTGGTCGGAGTATAGGCACAAGACCTGGTCCGACCAGGGTACCAATTATGTAACCTCTGGAATTCTTACGACTAGTGAGGTCATTAGCCTTAGGGGTTACAACCATGAAGACGTATGGTCTTTTATTATGTATTAAAATAATACATAGAGATTTTAATCCACGTCACCCCCATCTCGTGCTTGTCTCTGTCGCCAAGAACAACCGTAGGAAGCTCAAGCTTCACCTTCGGACCGCCGCACCACCTCGCCGTCAAATCGTCGCTCCGATGAGCTTTTTTCACGCCCAACCCTGTCACATTATGTTCCAAGGGCTTGTGACCCTTTCCCCTCTTTTGATTTCTTCTCTGCACTATAGGATTGGCTGATTTTCTTTCTTCCTCTCCTCCGACCGATGTGATCACCACCATCACCATCTCCTCCTCAGTGCCCCTCTGGTCGATCCCTCATAGCTGGACTTCGCCCCGTCACCCTCGACCTCCTCCACCCGTTGGCTGAAGCCTCCTGCCGCCGATGCAAGCCTCCCCGAGCCACCCCAACCGCTCGTCGGCAGCGCGCTCTAGTGCTCCCCCACCTCCACGGACCGCACGTTGAGCTTCCTCTTCCGTCCCTTGTGCTCGTGCTCCACCTCCCTTCCCTCCTCCTTCGCCGCCGGCCCATTCACCTCGCCTCCTGCTCGCTTAAACGCCGCTTCCGCTTTGCCACCGTGAGCCGGATGTCGCGTCCCTTGGCCTCCTCCTCTCCCTGGCATCCCATTTCACTGATCCCCGCCGTCTCTCTATCCTCTGCCCGTCACCGACCAGCCTACCACCGTGCGTCCCCCTGGCTCTCCTATTCTTTTCCCTCCTATGCTGAGCTGAAGCTATTCAAGGATAATTATGATGCTCTCAATTGTTTAGTCTGTGGTTGTTCTAAGTTTTGCCTCAGTCTAGTTGACTTAGTCGGTACTCATGTACAACCAATATTACCTAAGTCTTTGGATAATATCGATCGTACATTGGTTTTCCTAGTTGCTTGCCTATGGCGAGAGGTGCTCTACCCCCTTTTTCTTCCGCTGTCGTTTCCGCTATTTTGTAATGTAATCATTTGGCCCGTTCGGCCCTTTTGTAAAACAAGACCCGATACGGTCTATGTAAACTCTATTTGTATTATAAATGAATGGTTTAGTTTACGTTATGTATCAAATGATTCAGTGATATATCTATGAGTGCTATCTACTGATCTAGGGAATAGCATAGTGTTTTCCACAGAGGAGTTGGGATTAGGAAATCCGGGTCCGACACCTTTGAAATTTAAAGTTTTGGATTTGAAACTTGAAACACATTTGAAACTTTAAGCTTCATTCTTTTCGAATTTTGAATACTTGTGAAGCTTGCTTGAAACTCAGAAGTTTCATCTTGTCTCATTCACGATTAAAACTTCATTGAAACTTGCAAATTTTTTTATGAAACTTACTTGAAATATTTCTCAAACTTCATAAAAAGCGCCGAAAACATTTTGAAACTTTCACAAAACACTCTAAAACATGTTTGAAACATCAAACTCGTAACATCAAACCTTTTTGAAACTTTTCATGAAACGCGTTGAAACCTAGTTGAAACTTCAAACTCGAAATCTGGAACTTTTGAGCAACTAAAACTTCACGAAACTGCTTGAAACTGCTATATCATTGGAAATGCATTCCAATGGTATAGCGTGGGCTAGAAGCTCCCTTTTCATAAAATTGTGGCATGCCAAAGATAAATCTTTCTTGAAGTAGCATTTGTAACTCTATATCACCACTTTTAATTATAGTGTCATGTATACAAATATTTCGCTCTTTTCTTTTAGTTGGAGCGTCGGTGTTGGGTGGATCCTCTTTCTAGCCATCAAGTCCCTTTAGCAGGACGACTCTACCTTTGCTCTTGTTCTTTAGCTCCAACCCAAAGCAAATAGGAATGCATGCTTTAGTTGCGACTTGCATCAACAAATGCTTCGCTAGCTATTTGCATCCTTCCTCTTCACTTGACTTAACCATCTTGACTCGGGAGCAAACATTATCAAGACAGTATCAATGTTGTTTCATACATGTTGTTTGCATCTTAGCCCAGAGCTATGGTCGGAGGGCTACAAAGACCTTTGGAAAGAATGGGAAATCGAACATCGGGTCCTCCTCACCTACATACCGCAAGTTATCCTCCTCGCTGGGTGGGGATCCGTCGGCGCTAAGGGTTCTAGTGTTGAGGATCCTCGTCTCGTCAGTATACCGTCGATCCGGATTTCGCAAATCCAAATCCTCTGTGAAAACATTGAGTTTTTTCCCTGGATCAGTAGATAGCATTCATAGACACATTGCTGAATCATTTCATACATGATGCAAACCGAACCAAACATTATATTACAACCATTAGAGTGACATAGGCCACATTGGATCGAGTTTTATGACAAGGGCCGAACAGGCCAAATGGTTACATTACAAAAGCAGCGGAAACTACAGTGGAAGCAAAAAGGGGTAGAGCTCATCTAACCACAGGCAAGCGACTGGGGAAACCCGTGTGCGTTCGATATTAACCAAAGACTTGGATAATATTGGAAGCACGCAAGAACCGACGAGCCAGCTAGACTAAGGCGAGACCTAGACTAACAGAACTAGACTACTCTTCATCGTTGCCTTGTCCATCGACTTCGGGATCCTCGTAGTAGTCGTAGTCTACATGGTGTGCGAGGTCTAGAGAGTTTGGGGAAAGAGCGAGAATGAGCACAACTTCCGTACTCTCAAGCCAACACACAAGATGCAATAATATATATGCAAGGCTTAACAAGGGTGGCTCGGGTTCTTGTATTTGCCAAAGCAATGTTTTCAAATATCATAGTTATAAATTTCTATCACTTAGCATTTTAATCAAATCATAGTTTAATAAAGAGAATAATTGTGCAATAATAAATACAGCGAAGGTTACCTCCACCTATGCTTATTTATAAATATGGTTACGACCACTATTAACAACACCGGGTACAACCACCTAGAACAAAGACTAAAGTCGTATACATTAGCCTTACGACCAGCTTTTTATCTCATCCACAAAGGTTTTTGAAATAGAACTAACTCTAGTAAGTTCCCATGACCACCTTTGATCAGAGACACTGCTTATTTAAACAGCTTTATACTCTACAAAGACCGACACTTTACCCACAAGAAATAATAAACTCGTTGCTCCACATGATTCCTTGGTCATGTAGTTGAGCGATCATCACAAGAATCTTTCAAATTATCTCGCCCCTTCTGTCATCTCACCCATAGGGGTTGCACCCATAAGTTATGTGGGATGTTCACCACAACGACTAGGGCAGCTAGTCCAAACCACAACGACTAGCGCAACTGGCAACTTCACCTTACCTTGGTGTCCCATTCAAGCTGGAACATGTCCATAGCTTGCACTACCTCGATCCCCTCCAACGAGATGACTTCTAGGTTCGATAAATTTACTAAGCCAAGTTGTACTTTACGCATTTGTGGTTGCACATGTTTTACAATGGGAGGTCATGCCAAGGTTAAATCCTTAATCTATCCAGCGGTTCATACCACATACCAACCACTCTCGTGTTCGATGACACCCACCACCATACCATCCATCCAGATATAGTGATAGCAGCTTATTGGGGTTTTGAGGAGGAAAACCAATTTATCTAAAATACTCAGTCATGTACTTTCATGATTAAAGATGATGACTAGGGCATTTTAATGCCCCGATACTTAAGCAAGACTAGCATGTCTCTTAAGTACAACCTATAGCTAGTAAATTACCACATAGTTACTTGGGTGACAAGGATTAAGGGATTCAACTGTCAAATGATGGCATAATAATATTTAATTACCAAGGTGGTATTTAACTAACTTAAGATTTAACATATATTTGCATAAAGAATTAAAGCATGCAATTTGGTAATTTAAAAGAATATAATTTGCATAAAATGTAGGCTCAATATGATCAAAGTATTGAATTGCCTAGATTAAAGGTAAGAGAGTCTTGGAAGTCTTGTGCTTGATCGAAATGGAGATCTCCTGCTTCTTCGAACTCTACTCAAATGAACGCATCAAAAAGATCAAACAAGCAAAGAGAACAAATAAATACACAAGAAATAACAAATGAACTCCAAATAGAACAAGACCAAAGGCTAATAGCAAGATCTTGAACTTAGACAAATTTAGAAATAAATTTCACTAAAATCAGAGTTATAACGGCGGAGAACGGAGCCTCCAAAGTTTTGGTTTCGAGTACTGATCATCCGACTTCACGAGATTGGAGGAAGGTTCGACTACACGAGTGGTCGGAATTAGTTCGACTACACAACGTTGTTGGAAGGGGTTCGACTACACGAGTGGTCGGAAGGGGTTCGACTGCACAAGTGGTCGGAAGGAGTTCGACTACACAACGTGGTCGAAGGAGGAATTCAACTACTCAATGTGGTCGAAGGAGGGATCCGACTACTCGCCGTGGTCAAAGGAAGGATTCGACTACTCATGTCGTCGAAGGAAGGACTCGACTACTCGACGCTGTAACATCCCAAAGTTCTGTTACCAAAATAAAAATAAATAAAGTTATTATTTTATTAGATTTTCCGAGATTTGAAAGAGTTTTATTGCCTTTCTTGAATTTCAAGTTTTAAAAGTCAAAATAAAATTTATTGAAGTCCTTGAAGTTTTAATGGATTTAAATTGAAAACAAAATTTTAATTAATTTCTAGAATTTTCTCGAAGTGTAAAAGCTTTTCCCTAATTATTTTAAAGCCAAAATAAATTATGTAAAAAACTATTACCAATTTTAAGTTGGAAGTATTTTATTAAAGTCCAAAATAACTCTATGAATTTTTGTGAATTTTTCTAGAAGTTTTGGATTTTATTTCCTATTTTCTAAAGCCTTTTTGATTTATCAGTTTTATTTTAAACAAAAAAGCAATTAAAATTCGGTCAACAGTTTTTGGGACGAATTCTAAATTGGGCCCGTTCCTTTTCACGACGACGCCTCGAGCTGGCAAGATCGCTACCAATCCTCTCTCACCTCCCTGGCCCCACCGCCACCCATCCGCACTCGCCTTCTGCCATCAAGTGGCCAAGACTTTCTTCCTCCATTGCCTTCTTGCTCAAGACGCCAAGCGCCCACCGCTATTGCTGCATGTACCAGAGCTCCACAACTGCCGCCCCCAACCGCAACCGCCGCCGCCACGATCTCCCACACCACCTCGCCGCCCCAGTGCCCCTCGGCCCCTATAAAAGGGAGTATGAGGTAGCCCTCCTCTCACTCAATTTCTCTCCCTTACTCACATCTCCTTCCTCATGCCCGTCTCACCGGAATTTGAGTTTTGGTCGCCGCCAGCCGCAAGTGCCCTGCTGCCTCTAGCGCCGCCATCGTCGATGCTCTGGCCCCGACTCCACCACCGTTGTCTTCGTCACACCGTCACCGACCCAGTGCTCGCCTTCGCATCGCCGGAACACCACAAGAGCGCCACCGCCGCCATGAGCCATACGGGCGCGCCTGGCTCGCTTTCAGCCCACCTCCGCTCTTCGACCACCCGGTGAGCGCGACCGATTCTCGCGACCTCCTCTCTCCGATGTGCACTTCACCGGACACCATCGTGCCGCCAATCGCCAACGACCATTGGTCCCGACACCAGCACCACCTATGCCTATGTGGCATCGCCACCTCATTGCCACGTAGCGCCACATAAGCCCTAAAACTCCCAGTCAGCGCCACGTGGATCCACGTTAGTGTTGCGCAATATTTTGGTTTTCCTTTAAAAAAATAATTTGGAAAATCCTAGAAAATCCAAAATTAGGGTTTCCTCAGGATTTAAACTTCCAAAACCCATATCTTTTGCATCCGAACTCCGATTTGGGTGATTCAAAATTTTAAATTCATATAAATTCAAGATCTAGCTAACTAAATAAAAATTATTTGATTTGGCATTAATTTTATTTGCCTTTTTGAATTTCAATTGAATTTATCGTATTTTCACAGATAGATTTTAATACAACTTCTGAGAGTTAGATTTCGATGCCGTTTGGGAACAATGATTAATCAAGCAAGGCAAGTTATATCTTTGATCATATTTGAACCCATTATTTCAAATTATTTAAATTTTGTTTTAAATTATTATCAATGCTTATTTATATTCAAGAATTTAAATTCGCTTTTAAATTTATAGATATGCCTAAATCCTTTGTATGGCTAATGTTGATATTTGAATCAAATATATTGTCACCCTAGATAAAACCTAGTTGATAATTATAGTATGAACTAGGACCATTTGAAAATAATATGCTTAGCGATGCTTAGACCCAAAAAATATCTCGATTTGGGGAAATTTCACCAAAAACAAATGTCAAGTTAAATTGTATCCATAGCATTGGTGTGCCATGGATGCTTGAAAATGATTTAAAAAGAAAAAAAAGGAAAAATGATGGTTCGTACTTGGGCGAAATGGTTGTTTGGATCGAGTCATTTCTATGATCGAGGCCCATGGGTTTTATGGAATGTTTCTTAAGACAATTAAGGACCGGCCTTCGGGTGTATTTTGCTAAACCATACTGTACTACCACATATCCAGAGTGAGGAGGATCTGGCCAACTAATTTGTAACATTTCATCGTGGTCGTGCCATCCTAAGCATGCGTGAGTGTCTTTTATGACCTACTTTTATGTATTCCCACCGGCCAAAGAGAGATTCTAAACCCCATGCGTTTCTATCCAAAGGGGTGAATCCTTAGCGAGACTTGACTACAAAGGATGGCGTATTGTAGAGGCCTTGTCACGTGCTCTAGACTGCTTACCTAAGGTAGTGAACGGTGGTATCGACAGATGCCAAACAAACTAGCACTACAAGAAATCACGAACTGTGACAATCGTAATTCAATCACGATCTCGTGGTTTTTGTCACAAGATGGATCTCGGATTCCCATGACTAAAAAATTGAATCGCCACCTATAGTGCGTCACGATAGTTTTTGTGATGAAGTAGCTAAATCGTCACAAACTTAGTGACTAAACCATTGTCGCCACGAATTTTATGACGCCGCCCGCCGATTCTTATTGTCATTGGTAGCTCGTCAAAGCCACGCAGATCTCGACGTGGTCGTTGGTTTGTGACGATGTCTACCATCATAATGTGAGTTAGGCCCATGTTAATTTTCGCCATAATTTCTACAAGGCCCATTTTGATTCCATTTTGTAGGCCCAACTTATTTTAGGTTAGCACAAATTTTTTGGGTGTAGCCCTTTTTGACGCTTTTTTGATGTACCCCATTTTGACATTTTGAAAAGCGCAATATATTGTCAGTTAAAACCATTTTGGCCCAGATAGCCTGAGCTTTATCGTATGTGCCTTTGCCAATTCACAAACCAATTTTCCAATTTCACAACCGTTGTGTTTGGCCTAGCACATCCATACAGACAAAAACATTACAAGCATATACAATAAGTTCATGTCATTTCATAATAGCAACATCCAACACATTGTTCCTGTGTTACATGCATCCAAAGACACCACAAAATAACAAGATCCTGCATCACAAGGCCATCAAACCACAAACTACATCAGCTTTAGGGAGTAGGGTTCACCCGACCACGATTGCGCTTCAAAGAAACCACGAAGGAGGGCATCAAGATCTCTAATCTTATCCTTCAAAAAGCCAATCTCTTCTAAGCTCTTCTTCCTA